>JAPYYX010000081.1:0-145617 GCA_030522605.1 Cremastinae sp. B BG-2022a
CGAATTTTTGATGACAATTCATTTAATAATTGAGAAATCCGTAATTTACGAAATCTGGGTGGTCACGTGGTTTCCATTGCCCTTAAGAGCAATGGAAACGAAAAGTTACTAGATTTCGGAAATAACATATTTACTAATTGATAAGTGGATTCTCAACAAAAATTGGACCAGAGCGCCGTTCTTTAGTGACTGCCATAGCCCTTAAGATAGTTCGATCATTCGGGTGGCGTATAAACGTGGGGCGGGGTGCCTTTTTGCAACTTTCAAAAATTAATTTTGATAAATTTCAAGATTTTCATCGATGAAAAAGAAGTAATTATGGTGGGTATATTTTACGTAATTTTCTCGTTGCCATTTTGCAATCTTGAAAGCTCTCACACTGAAATGAGTGTAAGATTTTCACTGAAAATAATTTTTTTCTCCAAAACTACACGGTGGACCATGCTCGTTTTTTTCTGAATGTTCTTTGAGAAGTACTCTAATATCTCCTTTTTTTCTATGAATACTAGCAATAACAGTTCTAGAATTATTTTGACGGTTATTAGACGGTAGAATTATTTTTTCTTATTTTCATTGAAAACACATACTTTTTCAAAAATTTTCGTAAGAAAGAAATTTTTGTGATCGAACTACCTTAAGAAACGATGAAAATATATGAACCTGTTTTCACAAAATCGTTATTTTCATTCCAATTTGAATATGAAAACTAAGTACATATTTTTCTTTATGCAATAGACGTCAAAAAGATCGAAACACATCCTTCCGAAAATTTCACATTGAAAATTTTCGTACGAGAACGAGGGAACTCTCTCTTTTATCCTGCTGGTTTTTTCACAGCGGGAATGAGAGCTCTGTACGGGACTCGTAATTCGATTGGGCATCGTTTAAAGTGTCAAATATCCCGGACTGGGTTATCCAACTCCCCGGGTATAATGAGAAATCCATAGAAAAAGTCCAGTTACGAAATACGATAGGAAACGCGGAGCGAGAGAGTGAGAAAGCCGAGCGCTGTACGCGTTATCTCGGTTTCCTCACTTTTCTGTTATTATTATTTTTATTATTATCGTTATCATTATTATTATCATTGCTGTTATTCGTCTTTTTTTTATCTCGCTCGAGTTTACCAAAGCTCGCGAAAACGATCCCGCGTACTTAGAGCCCGGGCAGCCTCTATTTCGCCCCCGTACAAGCTCATCCTTTATTCCAACGTTTCTAACGGGAGTAAAAAAGCTTGTGTACACGTACACAACTTTTTTACTCGTGGCGTTTTGTGTGGACGTACGCCTGGGAACATCAGTGTTTGGACGAATTTGCTGAGAATTTTCACGATTTTCTTCTTACCTTTTTTTCGTACTCTTACGCTCTCCAACGACACGTCTCACTCGAACGAAAAATTCTTCCCTCTCTCCTCAAGGAGCCATTTCTTTCGCAGTATCCACGATCATTCGCTTTTATCGCGCCTCACGGCTCTCCTCCCACGGACGAGACTCGACCGATGCAACGTCCTTGGAAAACGGCGAGAGGTTATCCCCGGTCGTCCGTATTCTGGGTCACGAATTAAATTTTCAAAAATTTCGTTTCGCTAACTTTTTCAACGTTTTTTTTATAATTTTTCGATAGAAAAACGTAATGGATCATGCTCGAGGATTTTATTAAAAAATGTCATACCGTTGTTGATTTGTCCCAAGGGAACGAATATTTTCGTTCTAGATATAGATGAGAGTAATTGATGGTAACCAATTTAGAACGACTGGTTTTAAAAACGAAAAATAAAACGTTACTTTTTTTTGACGTCAATCAATTTTTTGACATTTTTTTCACATATAAATCAATAATAATTTTATTATTGATTTATATGTGAAAAAAAATGTTACGCTGCGACGATTCGGCAAGTATATTTTTAAATTAGATATTTCAAAAAAATCTAACATTTCATTACTATTATTATTAAAATTGGGTACCCCAAAAATTTGGAAAAAATGTTAAATATTTCAAAATTTGATAAAATTGAATATCGAATAGTTTTTTCTTTGCTAAGAACATTATATTTTGCGATTTTGGGCGCGTCGGAAATGCACTGACAGTACTGCCAGTAACACATATTAGTATAAAATTCTGTGTAACAAAGAGTGTCCGAGCTGTGTGTATTTTGTTTTCCAGTACTGTCAGTCAATTTCCGAACACGCTCTTAAAAACACATTTAAACACAAATTTAAAAAAACAAAAATCAACTAACATAACAAATCGAAAAAAAGCATTTTTTTATAATAATGATACGCATTTAAACAAAAATTAAAATAAATCATGAATTAGATAGTGGAAACAAGACGTCAAAGCTAATAATAAAAGATAATAATTAAAAAAAAAAAAGTTTTCTCACTTACTGGAGGATTACCCCATTTTGTCCGCTAAAAAAAAATTTTTTCCCATGGCAGCTGGAAATTCTATTTCTTTCCTTTAATTATTGTAATTAAAAACAAAAAATTCAGCATATTTAAACTCTTGGAATAGTAAAATTTTCTCAAGTACCCCATTTTACCCCCCTCCCCCTAAGTGAAAATGCCAAATTACATTTATTTTTGGAAATATTCCTTGACCATATTTTTCCGTGATATTATATGAGTAGAAAATTTCAGATGGTTTGACCCTACAATTATACAGCTTATATAAATTTTACAAAAGTAACCATAACAGGATCTTATACCAGAGTGTTAATCTTTACAGTACAAATCCCGATTTTTAGACGATGAAGTTTCTTGAAATGTCATACACGCATCGTGTCAATGATGTTGACTTTGAGAATCTCGTATAGAAGAGTTTCGTAAGAAAATTTGCAGTGTTCTAATAAATATCGAAAGTGAATGTCGAAGCTTTTAATAAATTTCGGTTAGAACTATGTTGGAAAAAGATCACGATGCGTGAAAATCGTAATTTTCGCGATATATTCATCATTTAGGTAAACTCAATTCGTTCCGTTAATTACAAACTAATTACGATTGATCAAATCGGAAATTCTGTAATTGTTTTATTTACCCGTGAGTTATTTTTTTATTGGTTTGTCGATTCATTAATTAAAATCCGAAACAATTTTACACGGCCAATTAGTGAGTGTAATGTACGAATAACGAAAAGAAATGTTCCAATTCTCATTGTCAGTCGCACACCAGTCTCACAATCAGAGGAAATTTACCATCCAACGTTCAAAAACTGTTGAAAAGCACGTAGGAAAATAAAATATGAACCAGTAGACAATCAACGTGTTGGTCATCGCGTCCTTGTGAAACAACTGCTCGACATCTACCGAGTGAAACTCATACTCTGAAGAATCCTTACCGACCATAAACTTGATGATAATTTTCTCCACAAGCTCAGAATTACCGACCGCTGGTTTCACTAAATTGAGAAAAGTCGATAATTTTGGCTGTTTCAGTACTGAGAACGAAAAAGGGAGAGCACGACCGTACTGTGTAACGGATGTAAACAATGCGAGGGGCGTTTCGTCCGAGCGATGCGCGTGAACTTACGATAAAAAAGCGTTTCGCCCAAGAGGTCGCTTCAATCGCAGTGGGGATGGCCAGGAGGGCGCTCCATCTACAGATACGGGGAAACTCGAGAACCAGTGCTTCGCCGCTATGGGCGGGGGTTCGCGAGAGATGGTGGAATCACGAGCGTGCTGTCAAAACGCGAAGGGTTGACAAACCGTCGGTAATATGAAAAAAGCGAGTAACCGGGAAAACGACGATCCCAGAACGCTCAGTGAAGAAAGAACCCTTTGATACGAAAATAAAAAACATTTAAAATCCACATATTAACGAAAGAATCGAACTCTTGTTAATTGAAATTAAAAAAAAAAACAATTCGAAGTGTGGGTGTAAAAAGTGACACATTTTTTCTTCCTTTTTGAAACAGTTCCTGTAAAAACGACGGTGCATTTTGTAAACTTGTTTCGTCAAAAAATTGATACTTGAGATATAACGCCATCGATATTATTATTATTACAAGTACTATTATTATACGTATTTCCACGTAAGCTCCGTCTCCCTCGAACAGCGAGTTGGGTGGCGCAGCTTTTATCCCACGAGCGTCGAACACGATTCGCTGTACTCGCGAGGGGGTGAGCGAGAGAGACGAGACGAGGGACAAACGCGGAACGTGCGTGTTCGGGAATCGCCGTGCGCGCGTGTATTTTTTCGTGCTTCGAGTGAGTGAGAAAAGACAAGTCTGTAACTCAATAAAATACATGATAGCCCGTCTTCCGCGTTCACCAAACTTTCACCACTTTCCGTTGATAAACCCTCACGGACATGTTTCCTCTAATTTCCCCGGATCGGGGATGGCGTTGCTTACCGCGTTTCGCCTGGGGGAAAAACATATGAGTGAACATGACTCGCTGAAGTATCGGTCGGAGAAAGTTTTTTTGATATGTGATATCGAGTACGAGAAACATTTGCGGGAAAAGTGGTAACGAAAAAAAAAAGAGGATGAGAAACTCCGAACTGAATTTTATTCGAAATACAAAACAGTGACGGGGAAAGTGAGAGGGGAAGCGAACGCGTGTTTTTACTACGAGTCGAAGGGAGACGGCGATGAGAAGTCTGAAATAGAGATAATTGATTCCCAACGATTGGGTATCGCCGGAAAAACTTGGTGCGTGGGCTCGCTCGTCTTTATATTTATCGTCTTTTCGAAAAAGACTTTCTCGACATTCTCGACACTCGCATATCGGAAAAAACGATGCACCGACTCTCGATCGTTTAATTACCCTTCACTATAGCTTTGCGATTGCATTTGCATATTAAAAAAAGACAGAAAGAAAAAAATAATCAAGTGTTTGCGGTCCGACACTTTTTTATATAAATGTAAAAAAAAACTCGTAATATTCTTTCCAACGTAATTTTTACTCATATAGCGATATAGCAATTTTTTCAAATCAATTGCCCGCTTGTAAATAATTCTCGTTATTGCGACTTGAAAGAGTGAATTTATCGCGAAGGAACAAATGCATCGAATAGAGTGACGTTAAGAATTGTAAAATCTCATCGAGATCATCTTTTTACTCTCGCGCTTTATCGTCGTCTCGAGGCAGAGCTTGAGGGTAAAAACATTCACAGTAGTAAAACCACATGCACGCAAACACTCGAGAGCACATCGTTACAAAAGCTTTTTCCTCTTCTCCGCTTTTTTTTATCGTTCCTCTTTTCCCTCGTTTCGCTCTTGTAGGCCTGAGCGAGTCAAACCGAGAGTAAAAAGTTGGAGGAAGACAGAGACGAAGTTGGTACATCTATTTATAATATATAAAGCGGTGAATCAACCTAGTGAGCGAACAGTGCGCCGGGCGATCTCGCAGGGTGTAGAGCCTCCGAGTTCTCGACCGTCGATCCAGTGTCTCGTGCTCTCGCTTTCTCGCTCCCACATTTTTGTTTTTATTTTTTACCTTTGATCGTTATTATCGAATTTTTATCAAAACAAAAAATTTACACGCTCTCGGCAATACGTGCTTGTGTGAAATTAAATCGTGTCCGAATCTATAATTTCTTGATTCTGGTGTAAAAAAAAACTCGTTTATTTTTTTCGTCGTAAAGTACACGCGGGATTTCCACGAATAGCGAGCGCCGCGTGTTTGGTGCGTTATTTTCGCGGTGCAATATTTTTCGTGTGTCTCCGGACGTTACTCATCATCAACTCGAAACTTTGAGAGATCCGAGACTCGAGGTCGCGAGGAAAAAATTGTGTTCGAGCCTCGTGGCTTTTATTCGCCCCACCCTCGTATCCCTCAGCAACAATTTCACATTCTCGCGAAGCTTCCTTTCCCCCGCTCTTCCCTGGAAATTCAGTTTCGTTGAGAAATCTTTTCTCCTCGCGACTCCTCGTAACGCTGTGTTTTCGTTTCCGGACAGGAGACCGCAACGGAATTGAGAAATCGTTGAAAAGGCTTCGTCTGTGATTGTAGTTGAATTTCACGGAACTGAAGGACCGTCGAGACGTCAGGATCGCAAGGACGCAACGTGCGGTGGGAGAAGGACGCATAAAAAGGAATGGCACGGATATGACGCGTGGAACCGCCCGGACCACGTGATAGAGCGTACATATGTAAAAAAAATATATGTACGCGCACATCCTTCGTTACGGGAGTGAGGAGAGCTCGCAATTGTCAGGAGGATGCGGTGAGTCTTGAAAATTCGAGGCAGCATTTTCTCACGAAGGGCCTCTCGACGAGCGAAAATCTCCGAAGGAAAAAATCTCATGAAGAAAAAAAAAATCTATAAAAGATTTTCACCCTCGTAGCTCGCCAATAATTAATCGTGATTGAATTTTCCCTGACAAAGCAGCGACTTTGACGTTTCAGCATTATTTCTCAGTCAAGGATATCGGTTAATCTCACGTATAGATCGAAATGCATATACGTAAGCTAAAAAGTAGCCTCGTCCGTGATGCTCTATGGAACGAGATTCCTGCATTATAGATACGTGTACACTACTCTCGAAAGTAGGTTTATCTCGATAATGAAGGAGGCAGCTGTTTCGCTTACACCCCTCCCTTCTATCGAATTTGCAACCAACCCCGAGCGTTGCATCCATACATATACGTCGGGGAAGAACATCAGCGTATATCTCATTCAATATACATCGAAACTCTTCTTAACCTTTGCCCTCTCGGTAAATAAATTTTCAATTCCAACAGTCATCGGTTCTACCGAACGTGATACAAACGAGCTCGCATATCTGGTCGACTTTTTTTTTATTATTACTCATTTTTTGTCTATTTATTCAAATTTTGAAGATCTCGGGCCAAGCTTGAAAAGTCGCGCGAGCTATTCCTACCCGTAGGTATGTTTCGAGAGTGCGAAAGCTCGGGAGCATCGGGTAAGAGTAAAAATAAACCCATACATTTTCTCTCACCCAGTCGATATACAGCGGAAGCTATTTCGTACGAGCTGTGTCACTGTAGATCCTAATAGGAGCTAGTTCTAGGTGACAACAAAGACAATTTCCGAAAAGAAGAAAAATGTTATCGCTGGGATATGATGTGTAGCGAGTTCTCGTCTCTCGCGACGATAGGAAAAAAAACGGAGAGGGAATAAAAAGAGGCGGGTAAAAATGGGGTTAAACCGATCGGTTAATCTTGCTCTATTGTTCTTTTAATAAACAACGGAGGACGGGTTGTAAAAATTGAGCGTGTGTTGGTTCGAAGGGGATATAGAACGGCCGTGAACATCCCGGCATCGTCCTGGCAATGTGTCGACACGTTGAGGAGCGATATTGTAAAAGGCTATCGCGGCTTTGACAGATTCGTCGCCGTTTGGATCGCGCAGGAAGCATCTCGTCGATGTTGCGACTCGCTTCGAGCCCTTCTTACACTTGGATCACCCTCTCTCGGCGTATTTCTATAACGGGCTCGGTACAGACGAGCCAACGAGGCAGCGGGTCTATTCACCTGGAGGCGTGATCGACCAACCGGATATAATTGACAACTCTCTAGATTTGCCTAACCTTACACATTATTATATTGATATTGTGTACACCTTTGTAGGAGTCACGTGTACACGTAACTCTGCACATGTGCGTGCGTCCTTAACTGTTAAAATCGATCGTGAATTATCTTCCGATTCGTCGAGACGAAATCAAAAAAATTGTTTGAGCGATTAACGTTTTTTGTTTTTTTTTTTTTAAATTAAAGATTGATAAAAAGTTGGGAACGGCGCCTTTGCTCGGAGCGAAAAAAAAGGTTCTCGGTGTTGGAGCGCACTTTCGCGCTCTGGGTCTCGCGACCAGTATTTAGAATCACTAAATATAGCAAACGGAAACCCAGCCGCGAACGTGAGCTCTCGGCCAGCGGAGCATCATCGACCCCGAAGAACTTTTCTCTCGAATTTTTCTCCTCCTAATTTCTCTCCGGGTCCGAAAAAAGTGATAAAGAAAGGATTTTCTCATTTCCCGGGTAGAAATATCTCGACCGCTTCGTAGAAGAGTGGCCTGAAATATAACTTGTACTCGCAACTAATTCTCAGAGAAATACTGACGTAAGAGACTCGAAGATATTTTCAACAGCTCGAATATTATTTAGCCAAAATAACAGGGCTTTTATTTTATTGTACACATTTTCTCTTTGATCGTGTGTCCTCGTCGTGGGTATGAGAAAAGATTTCTCGCAATATATCTGAAGGTGGAAATTTGTTTTTTCTTTCGGTAAAATAGGGCAGCTCTGGAACGAAGCTCGTAAGAAAAATCTTGCCGTAGCATGCCAAGGAGGTGCGCGATCAGGAGGAGACGCGTCGCTCTGATCCCGCGTAAATCGGGGAGGTGGCGATTTATCGTTGGAACGACGGGAACATCGTTGGATCCGGACAATAAGACGAGGATAGATACGACGAGGAGGCGACCTAAGGCCCGGGAAAGAAGAACCGAGCAGATTGACACGAGCGACCGATGAACACGGGAAATAATGCTGGTGACGGTTCGGGTCCCGGCGTTGCGCTCGGTAACGGGGCCCGTGTCACAAATCACACCGGCCGAGCATCCGCTGACGAAACTGCTAAGAACAATGCCCCAGGAAGCCTCGAGACGCCGACGGCCACCGATGGCGCGGCCCCGGCTCAAAACGCCGTGGCGGTGCCGACCGCCGAATCCAAAGCGGCCGCCGCCGCCGCTGCGGAGAAAAAGCGTCCCGCAAGAAGAGGAAAACCTCCTCCCGATCGTCCTGTCAGAGCTCTCTTCTGTCTTCCGCTCAAAAATCCCCTCAGGAAACTCTGCATCAGCGTCGTCGAGTGGAAGTATCCTTTTTTTTCGAAACCTTTTTTTTTCTCCACTCATTGAAAATCCTTCAAGAATATAACGAAAAGTTAAGGAGGAATTGGAGGTAGTTTTAAAATGGACTTGTTCGAAAATATCAAAAAAATCCTTGTGCCAAATTTGAGAATGATTTACTTAAGGTGGCTGTCTAGGAAATCGAAAAATCTAAGAAATGGATAAAACTTCGTGGGAGTGTTATTTAAGTAGAATTTAGATAATCTCCCAAAATTTCAGGGTCGCTTACCGGGCAAATTATTGCAAACGAGCTAATTAACCCTCCGTCTATGTAGGATTTTTTAGCACCTTCGACGTATATAGCGGGGTCGTTTTCAGCGGTGCGCTACCAATCTATACACAGACGGAGGGTTAAATATTTGGATTTTAACATCGATCTTATGGGGATACGCAGTATTTTCACCGGATATGGTATAATATCTTTAAAAAAAAAACTTAAGATCTTATTGAAAATTGAACTACTGAAAGATAAAATCCTAAGCTTTTTAATGGTATCAAAAAAATTAGGCCTTACCGGAGATTTTTTTCCACAAATTTAATTAGAATGTGATGGTGCGTACAAATTTCGGAAATAACATAGCCGTCGTCTGCTCGAGCGAACACGTCTGACGTCATTACTTGAGATTTGAGTGTCTGTGTTTTTGTTATCAACCGAAGCAAATTTTTTCATGTTCCAATAACATTTTTTTTGTAAAACTTGACTCTTTTCGCCTTTTGTATGAGGAGTACGATATTTTCATAGCATTTTCATTCACCTCTGACTACACGATTTTGACGGCGCGTATAGGTTTTAGGAGTGTTTCGGACCGACCGCGTTAACTTTTGTGTCAACTCGCATGTTAAAAAACTAGTATTCATAATCAATGATTTTTATATTTTCATAAAATATTTATGAAAACATAATTAAAATTCGTTATTATAATTTAGATGTAAGTATTTGATAAAAATTGTTTGTGAAATTTAACCTTGTGTCTTATAAAAAATTTAGATAGATGTTTTAAAGATAAATATAAAATGGTACCATCCCCGTAAAACTTTTTTCATATGTGTTCTACCTATATAAGTTTTTAAAGATAATTACAAACTTTGAAAGCATTTAACTTCATCTTTCAATTTTAATTATTTAAACAATGCTGATTGATAAAGTGGTTCGATCAATAATTTGAATTTGTTAATTAATATTGTAGCTAATACACAAAAAATTCAGAACCCATTTAAAAAACTACAGTAAAAAATCTCGTAATTTCAAAATCTCCAAAATAAGTCAAAAATACGTCAGTTTTCCGTTCTAAACATACTTTTGGTAAAGATTGTACCTCCGATTTCTCCTTAAATCTTTTCACTGAAAGATCCTTCCGTCTGAATTTATTCCACAAACTAGAAAACCCCCATAACTTCTAACTCCTAAATGGAGTTAACACCTTAAATTTTGCGATGCTCAAAGTCCTTCCTAACTTAAAATAATGGAGAAATGGACTTGAAACTTGTGACATTCCTTACTGAAAATCCTCCACGAATTTATGATAAAAAAATTGAATTTTCAAATTTTCTATTATAATCCTGGAATTGATTTGTGTATTCTTCTTTTATATAACTAAACTATTCCTTTTAGAAACTTCACTTCTATAACGTAAATTAAATTTAAAAAATATCCTTAACGCTAAAAAATTCATAGACCTTTCGAATGGGTTATTCTCTCGACGATTTTCGCCAACTGTGTAGCACTGGCTGTATACACGCCGTATCCTTGTGGCGATTCTAATCAGACCAATCTTTACCTGGTGAGAATACGTCCATTATTAAACAAATGATTTTTCGTTTACTATAGAGAATGTGAATATAATTTTTTTTTTAATTAGGAAAAAATCGAATACATCTTTCTTGTCGTTTTCACCCTCGAGTGCGTTATGAAGATAATCGCGTACGGATTTGCTCTTCACCCGGGCGCTTATCTTCGCAACGGATGGAACATGCTGGATTTCACGATCGTCGTCATTGGGTCGGTATTTAATTATTTATTTTTGAATCAGATCCAATATCTTTTTGTTAAAAAAATGAAATTCGAATTTTACATCTTCATTACAGAATGGTCAGTACGATTCTAACAATACTGATGAAGGAAGGCTTCGACGTGAAAGCTCTCCGAGCTTTCAGAGTGTTGCGACCTCTTCGTCTCGTATCGGGTGTTCCAAGTAAGTTACCCGAACGAACCGTTCTTTCGGATCTACTAAAAAAGTATGTTTCAGGTCTGCAGGTCGTTTTGAACTCGATTCTTCGGGCTATGGTACCACTGCTCCACATCGCACTTCTCGTACTCTTCGTAATCATAATTTACGCCATTATCGGTCTGGAACTTTTCTCCGGTAAACTGCACAAGACCTGCCGCAGCAACCTCACGGGTAATTTGATGACGTTAACGACGTTGTGAGCCAGTAATTGATCAGGAATCGGGTTTCGTCGTATTATCGTCTCCGGTTTTCAGAGGAAATGATGGAAGATCCACATCCGTGCGGGGATTCGGGATTTCAGTGCAGCAGCCTTGGTGAGGAGTATTATTGCAGTCGAAGATATTGGGAAGGTCCGAACCATGGTATCACAAATTTTGACAACTTTGGACTAGCGATGTTGACCGTCTTCCAATGCGTTACACTCGAAGGATGGACCGACGTGCTTTATGACGTAAGCGTTTTGTTTTTAGTTTTTTTTCCCTAATTCACTCACTCATTATTTTCACGTTGCAGATCGAAGACGCCATGGGCAGCACCTGGCAGTGGCTTTATTTTATTTCCATGGTCATCCTGGGTGCATTCTTCGTCATGAATCTCATTCTTGGTGTCTTGTCCGGGTAAGTCGCTCACTTTTGATGATATTCTTCAAGCGCGGCTCTAATATATTTTCTTGCATCGACAGAGAATTTTCCAAAGAAAGAGAAAAGGCAAAAGCTCGTGGAGATTTTCATAAACTGCGAGAGAAACAACAAATTGAGGATGACTTGAGGGGTTATCTGGACTGGATAACTCAAGGCGAGGACATCGATGCCGAAGCTGATGAGATGACGCAGATGCAAGATGGAAAATGTTAGTTGATTCAACTAAAGGTATCTCGACAATAATTCAGCGTTATTAATTATTTTTATCAATTGCAGCTAAACAACAGAGCGAAATGGAAAGCACCGATCGTCTAGAGGGTGATGAGGAAGGAATGCAGCAGGAATCAACGTGGAAACAAAAAAAGCGAGCCTTCGACAGGTAAGTCTCGATATCGAGGAAAAACGAGGGCGCACTTCGATGAATCAATTTTGTGTATTTGATTCAGAATAAATCGGAGAATGAGACGAGCGTGCAGAAAAGCCGTTAAATCCCAAGCCTTCTACTGGCTCATCATAGTTTTGGTATTTTTAAACACGGGGGTATTGGCGACTGAGCACTATCACCAACCAGACTGGTTGGATGAGTTCCAAGGTATGATTTTACAAAAATACAACAATCTTAATTTTTTGAAATATCGACGCTGTCGACAATGTATCAACTTTGTTTTATTAATGTTGCAGAATACACGAATACCGTATTCATTGTTCTATTCTCGTGTGAGATGTTGCTCAAGATGTACAGTTTGGGATTCCAGGTTATTTTTCATTGAAACCTCCTTTTGTTATTTGTTGCCCTGGATTATTTAGACTGAATGAAATTTATCGAAATTTATTTTCAGGGCTACTTCGTTTCACTGTTCAATCGTTTCGATTGCTTCGTCGTCATCGGTTCGATCAGTGAAATGATATTGACGAAAACGGAAGTAATGCCGCCTCTCGGTGTGTCGGTGCTCCGTTGCGTCAGATTGCTCAGAGTCTTCAAAGTCACAAAGTGAGTACGAGCTATTATTGTTCGTCATCGATGAAACTTTAACATCGATTTTCAATATCCTTTCGCAGGTACTGGCGGTCTCTCTCCAACTTGGTAGCATCTCTGCTCAATTCCATACAATCGATCGCCTCCCTACTCTTGCTGCTGTTTCTCTTCATCGTTATTTTCGCCTTATTGGGAATGCAAGTCTTCGGTGGAAAATTCAATTACGACGATTTACAAGATAAATACCGAAGTAATTTCGACAGCTTTTGGCAATCGCTGCTCACGGTATTTCAGGTAAGTTATCTCTTTTTGCACCGACATCAATACATTTTTCTATCACTGGAATGTTTTATTCAGATATTGACTGGTGAAGATTGGAACGCCGTAATGTACGTGGGGATTCGAGCCTACGGTGGTGTCGCCAGTCCCGGAATAATGGCATGCGTTTATTTCATAATTCTCTTTATTTGCGGCAATTGTATCCTTTTCAATGCATTGAATCTATTCGCATAAAATCTATTCAATTTTAGATGTATTTTTTCCTTAACTTTCTGTAACGCGCCGAATTGTAGATATTCTGCTAAACGTCTTCTTGGCTATCGCTGTCGACAATCTCGCCGACGCGGAATCATTAACCGCGATCGAGAAGGAAGCCGAAGAGGGAGCGGAGAAAAACTCCCACAGCGGTTCGCCCGTCCGAGACGAGATGAGCATCGAGGGAGCCGACGACGTAGGTGACCTGACTGGTCCCGAGGACGAGGGTGAAGCCACCGATCTCGAGCAAGAGCCAAATGAAACTGTTGACTACGAAGGCGAAGGACAAATGTTCGTGACCTGACAAAAAATGAATATAT
Source organism: Cremastinae sp. B BG-2022a (assembly GCA_030522605.1). Taxonomy (NCBI): domain Eukaryota; kingdom Metazoa; phylum Arthropoda; class Insecta; order Hymenoptera; family Ichneumonidae; species Cremastinae sp. B BG-2022a. The sequence goes on from JAPYYX010000081.1 coordinate 13,504, forward strand.
CTAAAAATTTATTTAAAAATTAACATTTCGAATCCTAATAAAATTTTATTTTTCATGATAGGTCAAAGGAGGATGAAGAAGGAAGTCGACATGGCAAAGTACGATTGAACATCGAGTCGGACGAAGAACATTTCGACCATGAGATTGATGAAGAAGAAGAGGAAGAAGGTACCTGTCGAAACTTCGAACGTCCGTATATTAATCGTGATATTGTTTTTAAACAATTTTTTGTTGCAGGTGAAGGCATAGGACCTGAAGAGGTTTCCGCGAGACCACGAAGAATGTCAGAATACAAGCAGGGAGGCACGGAGAAACAACCGATACCTCCTGGTTCTGCTTTTTTCTGTTTCTCTCAGACAAACCGATTCCGCGTGTTTTGTCACTGGTTGTGCAATCACAGTCATTTTGGTAATTTCATTCTCGTGTGCATCATGGTCTCATCAGCTATGCTCGCCGCTGAGGATCCCCTAAGGGCTACGTCACCCAGAAATCAGGTAAAAAATTATTGGTAAATTTTTGGTAAACGTAAAAAATAACAACAACAAAAACTTAAAATTTCTCGTTGACAGATATTGAACTCTTTCGACTATTTTTTTACGACGGTATTCACCATCGAGATAATATTAAAAATGATATCGTACGGTTTCGTATTGCACGACGGTGCTTTCTGTCGATCGGCTTTCAATCTCTTGGACTTGCTCGTCGTCTGCGTCTCCCTCATCTCGATGGTCTGGAGGTATATCGTCTAGTGCGAATTATTTAAGAACTTAACAATTCTTTTTTTTCCTTTTTTTCTTTAATTTTCTTTAACTACTATCTCATCGTCATTTTTAAAACGCCTTGGTTTCATTTATCATTTGTTTCTTTCTTTTCCATTCTCTCAAACTCTTTCTTTTCCATTCTCTCAATCTTTTTATTTTCCTCTTCGGTTCTTTCGCTGTCTGTCTTCTCGTCTATTCCTGTCTCTCTCTTCTGCCCTAAAACTTAAACTCCAGAGCCCTGTCCCCTAGGTCCAACGCCATATCAGTGGTCAAGATTCTTCGAGTTCTCCGCGTACTTCGACCTTTGCGTGCCATCAACAGAGCAAAAGGCCTGAAGGTATTTTAATATCCAGTAACTATACTAAGTGTTTGTATTTGATCAATACCACATGAATTCCAGAGCAATCGCGTTTTTTCTTTTGAAAAAAATATCTAAAAATTACAGATTGAAAAAAGAAATTCCACATTGATCTGGAATTTCGTATGGTTCATTTTTTTATTCCGAATGGACCATGACAAATCAATTTTTGGATCCAGGGAAGACTCCCTAGTAGATCTGGAATGAAAAAAAAGTAAATGTGTTAATATAGCAGTAAAGATGCAAAATGGGTTAGTTGGGTAGGACGAGGTGAAGTTTTTTAAAATATCCACAATTTTAAGTTTCACCTCTGAGAATAATCATGATTTGAAATCTATTTTTCCTTGTTTTGTTTAGAAGTAAATTGACGCGATATTCTATAAATGCAGGTAAAGTTTATGGCGGAATAAACTTCGTTTTTTGCCATCAAAATAATATTTGATTACTGTTGAAATCGTAGCACGTAGTACAGTGCGTCATCGTAGCGATAAAGACTATCGGGAACATAGTCCTCGTCACCAGCCTCCTGCAGTTCGTCTTTGCCGTCATTGGCGTGCAACTGTTCAAGGTACGCCGACCAGGCAGCGAGACTCTCTATTTATCGAGACATCAGCAATCAATTGATAAAGAAATCGATTGAACAAGATTATTGCGTTTTCATTTTTGTTTGGATTCGGTTGAGATGTATATTTTTTCTAGAGTGTAACTCCCTGTGTTATTTTATCACCCCAACGCAAACCCCAGAATAGGCAACCCTCCATTAATATTATAACGCTCGGTCATTTTTCCTCTACACGACCAAAAAAAAACACTCACACATCACACAGGCTCTTGTAATCTCGTGCACTTTTTCATTTTTCTTTATAACGGAAAGTGAGAATAACAAAAATATTTTCCAACGGTATGAAAAAAATGCATTTTTTTAGGATGTAGAAAAAAACAATTTCCCTTGGAAAAGAAATGCATTTTTTTCAAATTTTCTCAGGAGCCTTGTGATTAGTTCACACGTGCTGTTCCCGATCAATGCACCTTTGGGTACCCCGAATGACCTGTCTTACAATTTTCATGAAATTAATATTTAATAACCTGTAGAGAAAGAAAGAGAGAGAGAGAGAGATAATTTCATATATGAATCGTTTAAAAAACGTCTCTCCACATGTCATATATTCTCGTATATATTATTATACATAGATCGGTTGTGTCGTCGTGTTAATTCCCACGTAATGCATTTGTCATTGATACGAAAACCATAACGACACTGTACGTATGGGATACAGCTCATTTTTTAATCGCTTTAAAAATAATAACAATCAAGTACGCATTGAAAGTTCCACGCTGAGGAAAATTTTGAGGAAGGAATAAATACAAAAAAAGGTCGAAATCCAAATAGCGATTAATGGAAAAAATGACCATTGTATTTATGTACGTACAAGAATAGACATTTTTTATAAAATTTGATATAAATAGTAAATAGAAGCACGTTCGATGTTATTTAATGCGTTATGATTGTAAAACCGCGTCGCTCGGAATCTACGGTAAATCCTCGAACCTCCGTACTTACCCTCAAATCCTCTCAATGTTTTCTTTTTTTTTGTTCTCTTTTTTTGTCCTCAAAGACCAAGCGACACGAATGCGTCACCAAGGACTTGGAGTTTTCCATTCTTTATTTCTTTTTTTTTACGACACTCTTGTTTGAATCCTTTTGTACTCTCGTCTTTATTATCAATTAAAAACAGTACCAGGTTGCATGAGTTGCGATTTTAGCGTTGCAGTGGTGTGCCGCTATATTAACACACAAGGGATTTCCACGCGCATTTTATCGTAATCCCAAAATCCGTACGACTAAAATCCGACCAAAACTTTCGGTATTAAATATTTTTGGGAAATCGTACTCGGTTGAAAATAATTATACTAAAAAATATAAGTTAGATTTCGCGGTGGCGCGGTGCGACCCTTTCAAGGACGGCAATTTTTTTCCTTTCTCGTATTAAAATAAAATAAGCTCAAAAGACAAACGACAGTAACGAATATGGGACCCCATAGGTGCAATATCGAGGTACACAACGTGAAGACTCGTGCAATTCTTTCGCTATCCGATTAAAATTTTTCTCTCGAAGTAAAAAAAAAATTTGTTAAAATTTCTCGATGAAATCGTTCGAAGGTCGAGGACGAAAAATTTGACGATGAGCAGACCTCGGAGCGGGAAATGGAACCTTTGAGCTCGCTACCCCCTCGCCTACCCAACTAACCCACTGCGAAACAGAAATAAAAAAATATCAAAATAAATAGCGACAAATTCCCGAGTTACGAAGCCCCGAAAAATGAGCTAATCGATTTTTTTTTCTTTTCTCATGTTACCATCTCGTATCGTCCCCGCGTCTCGACATAAAAACAAAAATCCTGCTGTGCTCACCCCGCTCGCAACAATATCCAAAAAAAAATACTGTCGAACCGAACGATAAAAACAAAAACAAAACTGCGTATTAAAAAAGTACGTGGTGAAATGTGTGATTGTCGCCATTAAAACGATCGGCAACATTATGTTGGTCACCTATCTCCTTCAGTTCATGTTCGCTGTTATCGGGGTACAGCTATTTAAGGTAAAAAAGAAAACATCCTCTGCACGCTAAATAAAAACGCACAAAAGAATAAAACGAAGAGAAAATTTAATTAAAAAAAGAAACACGCATTCGATATAATTAGACGTAGATTTATGTTAATTACGCACGTGAGCACGAAACGAAATATTAGAATTATCTTTACATTTCGATTGTAGAATTTTTAGATAAACTCGATATCGCCTCATTTTATCAGCAGTAAACAAATGATCACTGCTCGATCTGCGAACGTGTAATTCCTGCTTGCTTGTACGTTGTATTTTTTTACTTATTTATTTTTTTAATAACTAATGTTGAATCATTCGTATCAATGTATTCCTGTCTGCTGTATCTGTCTGAGCACGATTTCTTCTTCACTCTTGTGTGTCGCTCCTTATGGGTTCCTGCTCCGTACAATTACACTTTTTCCTACACGACCGTTCTGTGAATTCTCCCTGCACTCTGATCTACTGCCGAATCAAGAGACCGATAAGATTGAAATTCAAGCATGATCGAACCTCCGAGAAACAAATGAGGAATTTTGCGAGCAGAAATTGTCGAATTTGCAACCTTCTGTGACAATTGATAAAATTTTTCTAAGATGAAAAACTTTTGAATGCATCGTGCCGCGCCACGCCACAAAAATCTTGAATCAACACTCGCCGTATGTTCTTCACCGCGTGCGAACATATGGACACGATGAATAACGAGTATCTTTCCACAATTTTTACCTCAAAAACGATATTTGCACGTTCACATGAATTTTCTTTTCTACACGCATAAATATTCATCGCAGCTGAGAGATGCGAAGTGAGGAGAAAAAGTGTTGAGATAACGGGCATCCATAAACGCGCTTGCACGTCGAAAATAATGGAATATTTTTTGTATTTACGAAACTTGACTAAATGCTTTGAAAATATGAAGCGAAAAACAGTTGATATGACGATCGCTTTTGCAAGATGCTCGCATTGTTCACTTGTAACGAAATACTTTGGCTAAAAAAAACATACATATTTCTTTCGGTTATTTTAAATATGTCGTTTCGATGAATCCAGGGCAAATTTTTCTCGTGCACCGATGAGTCGAAAGTCACCGCCGAGGAATGTCAGTAAGTCTCGAATTAAAGCTTGCGTTTTACCTTTTCATGATAAATTTCATTTTATTTTAATTAATTGCGATTTTTTTGTATCTCTTTATTGCACGAAACGAAAAGCGGTACCTACCTGGTTTTTGAAGATGGAAATATCAACAAACCCGTTACGAAGGAGCGCGTTTGGAAGAGGAGTCTCTTTCACTTTGACGACGTCGCCAAGGCTATGCTCACCCTTTTCACGGTTTCAACGTTTGAGGGTTGGCCAAAGTAAGACAATTTTCATTTTCAAATTCATTTATAAATTAACAATTTTTTAAAATCAACACGTAAGTTAAATTCAGTTAAGGCTCAACTGGAGATACAATCCCTGACAAAAATGACTTTTCCATACTTAATTGTTTAAATTTAATCTTTGTTTTTCCGGTGTCTGTTAACATTGATGTGAGTTAAAATTTTTTATTTTGATATTTCGAATGATACTCAATAGGTTTCTAATGTTTTGTCAACATTTTTTATATTATTTATTGTCTAAACAATTGATTCAGGTAGTTCGATGACAATTGCTATGCCAAAATCAAGGTACAAAAATTTGAGAAACAATAAATAAATACATGAAACGTTATTGTGCAAAATTTGGACGTAACTACCTTAACAAACAAAAATTTTTGACGGAATTATTCGACCCCCTGTGATCACACCTCCAAATAACAACGTAATAGTCACATAGGGTGACATGGGGTGTGATTCACCCCATTCACTTTGGTGAATGAAAAATCATTCAAGAATTACCAAATAAAAGTTTTAAAAAATTCTACAGTCTATTGATAACATTTTTTTAAAAGAACGGGTACATTATTTTTTATATAAAAAAAAATTGTCGAAAAAGAAAAATTTCGGACCTGAATGCGAGGTTGAAAATGGGCTGGGGTGTATTTAACCTAGTGTGACTATTATTTATTGTTTAAACAATTAAAACACACAAATTTTAGATACAATTGATAAAAATCGGTTATTAATATTTTTTATGTCTACTATGATAGTAAAAAAAATTATCAACAAAACTTCATCATCAATTTTTGCGTACTATATATTAGAAAGGAAAATTCGTTTTGTTATCATATGTGGATGATTTCCTGAAAACTATTTTTTCAAACTTGGAAGAAAAATTCTTTAATATTTATACATCTTGAGAAAAAATTTATTAAAATTTGTTTTTGATGAATCTGCACAAGAATACTTATAATATTCAATTTATTATAATTTTTAAACAATGCTGTAAATTAAGTAGAAATATTTGTACAGAATTATTAGAGTTCTATTATCAATGACTGGTGAAATTTCCAGATTTTTAGCACCATTTCGAGTAACCTCCATCCTTAAAATTCAGTCGAATAGAAAAAGTAAATGCTTGCTAGGACTGCGAGTTTTTACTATTTGCATATAATGATAGCTTAATAATTTTTTTGCATCTTTCAGCTTGCTGTACGTCTCGATCGACTCAAATCGTGAGGACTACGGTCCCATTCACAATTTCCGGCCAATCGTCGCGGCTTACTATATTATCTACATCATCATCATAGCATTCTTCATGGTGAACATATTCGTCGGTTTCGTCATTGTAACTTTCCAAAACGAAGGAGAACAGGAGTACAAAAATTGCGAGCTCGACAAAAATCAGGTTTGGTGATAATAAAACAGATTTTTTTTATCAGAACAAATACAGGAATTATTATTTATTTGAATCGTTACAGCGGAATTGCATAGAATTCGCTCTGAAGGCGAAGCCCGTTAGGCGATACATACCGAAACATCGTATTCAGTACAAGGTCTGGTGGTTCGTGACGTCACAGCCGTTCGAGTATACGATATTCACTCTCATTATCATAAACACCATTACCCTCGCAATGAAATTTTACAATCAGCCGGACCCTTACACCCATGCGTTGGACGTGTTAAATATGATATTCACAGCCGTATTCGCTCTGGAATTCGTCTTCAAGCTCGCGGCCTTTCGCTTCAAGGTTAGACGATATTCGATGATTATTATTGAATAACTCGAGTCCTCTGTTCCTGCGTATTGTACTCAAACAAGGACTTCTCATTTCAGAATTATTTTGGCGACGCTTGGAACGTCTTCGACTTCATCATTGTCCTCGGCAGTTTCATAGATATCGTCTATTCCGAAGTGAACGTGAGTTTCTATCTGTTAGAAGAAAGTGGCAACGACGCGGTCTGACGTATCGTTGAAACTTTGTAAAATATCGACGCTGGTTATGAAACAAAATTATTCGACAGGAACTCGAGCTCGAATGCTCCTGCAAAATTTAGACAACTCGGCCACGCTCCTCATAACCATTTTATTTTGTATTTATTATCACTTTATTCTTTATTTCGTCTTCGTACGCGATCCTTAAGGAGGACGTACCTATTTCTTTAAAATTTCATTTCTAGGCACGGGTGCATGCCAAGACGGGAGGTATACCCCCCACGAACGCCCAAAAAGTATGTACGCGTGTGTGAAGCGCTCTCCGCACGAGAGCCTGCGTGTGCGCGTTCACCTCAACAACAATGTTTCCTCTAGATCCACTTTAGATAGTGACCCATGCACTCTCGTAGATGTTTATATCCCGTATTTCATTTTTTTATCTTTTATTTATTTATTTCCATGTGTATGTTTTTTCAATGCACGTATGTTACGTGATCCAAAAACCGTAGATGTGCGTGCGTGGCTGTGGACTCGTCCCTGTCCAGGATCAGAAATGAATTTCATCGATTTTTCCAGTGCTGAATTGATCCAACATCCAAAGGAGTCTCGCGCAAATTATGAACGTGCTTGTCTAACAACATCCATATTATAATTCCTCATGTTTTGGAGCCCTGTTAAAATTATATTTCCTAGCCGCTCTTGGATGTAATTTGCCAAGATCAGATCAAAGGTTGACCCGGATCTGATCTCCCAGAAAAATTGATATATCTGTCCAAGAGAACGGAGGCTGGTAACAACATAAAATATGACGACTAATCGGATAAATGAATTAATTCCAGCCTGGCTCGAACATCATTTCCATCAATTTCTTCAGACTGTTCCGTGTCATGCGTCTCGTCAAGTTGTTGAGCAGAGGAGAAGGAATTCGGACTCTACTTTGGACCTTTATAAAGTCCTTTCAAGCTCTCCCGTACGTTGCTCTTCTCATCGTTATGCTTTTCTTCATTTACGCCGTTATAGGAATGCAGGTTCGTTCCTCGCTATCATCAATGGCTGAAGTTGAACTTCATTTCATCCTCATTTTGGTGATTTTTCGTTTTAGGTCTTTGGAAAGATAGTCCTTGACGATGATACAGAAATTCATCGCAACAATAACTTTCAAACTTTTCCCCAAGCCGTTCTTGTGCTCTTCAGATCCGCTACAGGTAAATCGGTACTAGAATTAATTTTTCATTGAGATTCCGTTGAAAGGAATGAATCCAATAATTTCTCATTCGCAGGTGAATCATGGCAAAATATTATGCTCGCCTGTGCACAGCGACCTGGCGAGGTCAAATGCGATCCAAAGAGCGACGATGTGAGCAACCCCAATGGCTGCGGAAACGACATAGCTTTTCCATATTTCATATCTTTCTACGTATTATGCTCATTTCTCGTAAGTTCGAAACAAATTTTCATGTTGAACCTCAAGTCGAACAATAGGAATCAATGGAAATTATTTTTTCAGATTATTAATTTATTCGTCGCTGTAATCATGGATAATTTTGATTATTTAACGAGAGATTGGTCGATCCTTGGTCCTCACCATCTCGATGAGTTCATACGCTTGTGGTCCGAGTACGATCCGGATGCGAAGGGACGAATAAAACATCTGGACGTTGTCACTCTTTTGAGAAAAATTTCACCGCCGTTAGGATTTGGAAAGCTCTGTCCTCACCGCGTTGCTTGCAAGGTACTTTAATTTTTTCTCGATATAATATTGTCAATTGATTAAAATCTTTGATTTAATTTAAATAATTTACGAATGATCTTTCCAGAGACTTGTATCGATGAATATGCCACTCAACAGCGACGGCACAGTTCTGTTTAACGCGACTCTCTTCGCCGTTGTGAGGACGTCTCTTCGTATAAAAACAGAGGGTAACATCGACGAGTGCAATGCTTCGCTCAGAGCCGTTATCAAGAAAATATGGAAGAGAACGAGTCCGAAGCTCCTCGATCAAGTTGTACCACCGCCAGGAGGTTCGTGAATTTTTCGACTCTTTCATTTCTTCATTTTTCAATGAAAAAATGACTTTTCATCATTGGGTGTAATGTTTTTATTTTCAGTCGACGACGAAGTTACGGTCGGCAAGTTCTACGCGACTTTCCTGATACAAGATTACTTCAGGCGGTTCAAGAAGCGAAAGGAACAGGAGATGAAGGACGGTGACAAAGAATGCCAAAATACAGTGACGTTACAAGCAGGATTGCGAACACTTCATGAAGCTGGACCTGAACTGAAACGTGCAATCTCCGGGAATCTTGAAGAACTTCTCGACGATAATCCCGAGCCAATGCACAGGGTAATTGATTTTCGATACCCAGACAACTTTTTTTATCTGAAAAAAACTAAAATTTTCAATGTTTTCCAGCGCAATCATTCCCTCTTCGGCAGCGTGTGGTCCAGCATGCGGAGGGGTCATCAAAACTTCCACAGAGCAAAATCTCTAAAGACGACTGCCAACAACGCTTCCAAGGCATCACCGACAAACTCCATCGACTTTTTGCCATACTCGTCGCTCCAAAGAGCTGGTGTGTTGGACGGCAATACTCCCGTCACAGCGAGATCCCACCAAGTCGTGCCAAACGTAGCTGGGTAATTAATTCACTTCTTATTCATATTTCATCTCACCTCCTTTTTCACCACGGACAAATTTTCCCCTTTTATCGTAACAGAGGTTTGAGCGATACTGCGATGAATCAGCTGGTAATGGACTCGAGACTCAGCGGCCTCGAGGAAAACATACCTCTGAGACCACTCGCCGTTTTTGCTGACTCAAGGCTCCAACCGTCCAACATACAAAATCCTTACAAGGTCCTCGAGTAAGTAAACCGAGCGAAAAATATAAAATTCATTATTCCGACCTTGGCGAGCCCTTTATTTTGATATTTGGAAAGATCATGAGAGATTCGCGCATTAATATGACCCTTCGCGTTCAGAATATTCGTCGGGTGTACATAAATTGAATGTATCGGATGTTCCATATCAAGTTGTTCCGATCGATCTAACGTGAAAAGCATCGTACACGTTTTCTGTGATAATATCGTATACATATTTATAGATAGAACATTATTGAACCTGGCCGTGTGTGTATTCGCTGTCCACTGAAGCAACCTTTTTTTTCGCGCGTCACTCTCGTAAATCTAGTGCATGCTTGAATGCTCAAAAAAAAAGATCGAAATCATAATTATCGGTGTTTTCGTCATTTTTTGTACAAAGTACACAGAGAGTTTTATGAAAAGTGTAGATTCGTTAAAGGACAGAGTGACTTGTCCGAGTCGCAGCGCGAACGAGCCGTGGATGTTGAAATTTTATCTGCGTGTCTATTAGAATGATTAAATATTTATTATTATTATTATTATTAAGTGATATTCGTTCTCCGTGTAAAAAGGTTTCTACAATTATTAATATCTGTGTATCTTCAGTCTATTTTTCAGCAATGGTCAGAGTGTCAGTTCGTCAATTTTTCCTTAAAAATTATTTTTCATTGTCCGTCTGTCTCTATTTTATTCTCTCGATTTTTTTAAACTTACGTCTTATTTCTCTGTTCGTTTTTACGCTTTTGTTCATTGTCATCCGATTTCAGTGGTCCCGGTAGCGGTAACTACCTACATCCGAATAACGAATATGGTAAGGAAATGCTAATGTTGGCGCCTCGTTCAGTTTTTCTTTTTTTTTCTTTCACTTTGACGCATTTTTTCTGCTCGCTCAATGACCGCTTTTTTCAGCCCGCTTTTACCGTAGCCAGACAAAATATGCTGTCTCCTGACTGTCTCACCGATTCTAACACGATGCTAATGTTTTATCACCCGACAGTATTCCTTTCTGTGCTCACCTCTGCTTTACGTGTGTGTTACGTTTTGTGATGAAAGAGTGATTTTCTTCTTTACTCACGTCGCGTCTTTGAAAAAAGTTTCCTTTTCACGAACTTTGTTTCGCGAAAAGATTCTCAAACCGTACAAACGAGGTAAACGAATTTAGTTCCGGCATGCAAAGCACGCGTGTTCAATACACAAAACCCTGTCCAAATTTCCGTGACGATTATAGACGCGTAACGCTCGAGCGACGAAGCCGCTAGATGAAGAGAAAGACACCCCCCAATCCCGCATTGCATATATTCGAATAAGAAAAAGGATCTCTCGCCACTAGAATAATCGAAAAAAAAACGAAAGCAAAAACGAAAAAAGAAAATGTTACTTTTCTGTCCACCCGCGTTCTCGCGTGCATCGAACGCTGCACAATTCAGCAGTCTTCAGGACGGAATCGAGCGGCAGTTGACACCACCCACACCACGAGCACGGAGGAACGTACCAACGTCATCAACATCGACCACGACGACAACAGCAACAACAACAGGAACAAGCACATCAACGACAGCGACCCCGGCAGCGTCCTCAGGCGGAACGATCACATTCACGACCGAGCGTAACGACACGAGCACCGACACAACGACAAGTCTCAGTCCGAGCCAGAGCTTCGATTCCTCATCTAACAGCGCTGCCTGTTATTATACGTACGCGTCGCGAGGCTGCTGCGTTGACCTAGTCGCCTGGAGTCATCAGCACGGTACGAAATCAGAAATAAGAATTCATTTGGAGTCTCGCGATAACGAGAAATCCATTAAATTCCGGAAGGCTCGTTCAATTTGGAATTTCAAATTTTTGAGCGAATTCTGTTGATTTGCACTCGAAATTTTGAAAACTTCATCTGTACGAGCTTTCCGGATAACGCGTCGCGATTTTTGAAGAATTTTCGAAATACTAGATTCGTTTTAATTTGGTAAAGGCGTCTTGGAAGATATTTTTTTTATCAATTAAAAATCGATAGAGACGAGAATGTATCGGTATAATTGAGAAAAGTAAAAGGGATGAGAAGAGATTTAAAAACTGACAAGAGGCGCGTACGAATACTCAGCAGCCTTGGATACGCGGGATGAAGACAGAGGAGACTCGTCGCCGGAAGAGGGTGTCTGTTCGACGTCCTCAGGAAAGCGAAGCAGATGGCGAAAGAGAGGAAAAAAGAGCAAGACTTTGCCGAGCGGGAGGAAAGAATCGTGGCGGGAAGGCTCCTCCGGTGGTGCGACGGGAACGGGTGCGGGGAAACGCTCCTCTAGCTCGAAATCAAGAAAACGACGGGATAACGAGCGCGTCGTTGGTCGGCGAAACCCCGACAACGGCGACCGAAGCGTCGCCAATGGACTGAAACTCGCCCAGACTCGGGCAATCGCCGTTGCCGGATTTCTTGCTGACGTTGACACGAGACAGTGGCACGTCTGCGAGTCCTGCTTCTCGCACAGAGCTTCTTTCCACGGCAGAGGTGATTTCGCTTTCGCCCGAGAGAAAACGGAAACGCTGAACTTTGCCAATTTCATTCGGCTCGAAAAAGTTTTCCCGTTATCTCCGTAGCGGATTATCAGTTGAATTGGGCAACTTTAGATCACGTACTCGTTCTCGTTAATCGGGCTCACAGCTTCCTCGAAATTAACTCTCGGAATATTTATCTCGAACAGTGCCCGATTCTCCTGTTCACCGCACGGTATCGTCACACACTTCGCTCTTTCACTCTCAATACACTAACAAACTGCTTTGCATCTGTTCACTAACCATTGACGTACTAAAACCAATACAACACAAAGAAGCTTCGAGATCGATCATCGTTCGATACACAAGTGCATGTCGCTCTTGACTAACAGTTTTAACTGAGAGCTTTTTTTTTCCTTAACACCGTATCGAGCGATGCTACGACTTTTTACATTTGTACATTACATGACTGTCACGCAACGAACAGGCTTAATTCTTGAGATACATGAATAAGACAAAACGACTTACACAAACTCGACGAGAGATCAAGAAAAACATCGCAGACACTCGGACAGATGAATGTTTTCACTCTGATTATAATACGGAATGATGGATTAAAAAATGCAAATATTTCGCAGTTTCCTGGGCCGGTGAGAGTAACGGAGGAGTCGGAACGGAAAGACTCTCTCACAGTTTGCCGGGCAGTCCGGCAGATCGGAAGCCCAATTTCGAAGTCATTGGAAGCGCGGAGAGCCTCGTCGGTCGCGTAAGTATCTTCTTGAAGTTTTTAATCCATGAATTTTATTCATTGCTGATATTTTAAAAAATGTTGTGTTTTGCTATTTGAACTGCACTATCTATAAAAAAATATTATACATTCAATCACAATTTCAAAAGAAAATTTCATTTTCTTTTAACCCTCCGATTGTAATCTGGGTCTTTGAAAGCACAAGCAAAATTTTTAAATAAAATATCTCCGTAATTTTGAAAGGTTGTACAATTTTTGATTTACAATAAATAATTGAGAATTTTTTTTAGATTTTTCTGACGTTTTTTTCATTGAAAAAAATTCAGCAGAACTTTTAAGACCCAGATTACGTTCGGGGTCCCTAAAGTTAAAATTACGGGCGGAGGGTTAATTTAAGAAAGAAAATGTACATCTTAAAGAAATTTTTTTTTACATTTTTCTTTTTTTAAAAGAAAATGTAAACCAGCAAAGCGAAGAGCATTCGTTAATGAAATTACAAAAAGTAAATAAGAAAATTTTGTTAAACAAATGGAATCTTACTGATACACAACTTGAAATTTGTTCAGGTCTTGGTAGAGCAGGGTCTCGGAAAATATTGCGACCCTGATTTCGTGAGGTACACGTCAAGGGAGATGCAGGAGGCGCTCGATATGACTCGTGAAGAAATGGATCGCGCGGCGCATCAGTTGCTTCTCCAAGAGAGGCGCGGCCAACCGCTGACTTATCAATTGCAGCAGAGCATGGATCAGCACTGGGGCGAGCCGAACCAGCAGCCAGGTGCGAGGGAAATAGCTTATCAACAATTGCGGGAGCAGCCGTCGTTTCACGAGCAACGACAGCATCAACAATATCGCCCTCAAGAGCCGCCATCTTAGCGAGCTCAACGGCATTCGTCGCGTTCCATCGCTCATCATGCATAAAAATGAATTTCAATCTCATCCTTCGATGATCGTCATACTCTCGATGACATTGATTCAAATTCATCAGGCGCTATTATGCAGGAAAGTAAAATAAGGATAGATACGTTAAAATATAAATCGATGGAATGTCCTTCAAATTCGCGTCATGTAATTACGGGGACGTTCCTAAAAATTGTGGTTAAAGTGTGGACTCTTTGATAGGTATTCCACGTACCCTTTCGTACAATGGTGTATACGCCAAACATGAACATGGAACATTTTTCCAAAATTTTGGCAGACGTCAAGAGCTGACGGAACTCATACTCGGTGCAGAAAGAGAGAAATCAAAAAAGTATAGCCCGTTAAGGAGCTCTTGGCGTGATATGCATTGGCAACGAACTACACGCAACAATTATTCTAAACTCGATCGTCATAACGATGTACAGAAATTAAAGAAAATAATATACTACGTCCGGATAGTGAACGGAAAAGCGGAGAAGCGCACGGCTCGTTAATTTTTTCAAATTTTTCTCATTCACGTCCATGACCAACTTCTCTACTGAATTTTATCCAGTTCCAGAGACAAGAGAAAAATAAAAAAAGAAGCAAAAGAAATCCTGTCCGGAATTTTGATTGATGATATGTTTCTCACTACTATTAATTGAAGAAACATAAAGGAAAAACGAAAAAAATGGAGAAAAAAGAATGTAAAGCTAACAGTTTCTACGATACGTATAAATGTTTATTACCGGAGCAGCTGTGACTACCGATTGTAGTGTCGAGCGCACCATTTGTTACTAGAGTCACATTTATTATTGCATAGTTTATTATGATCAACCGTATCATTATCGGCGTCATCAAGTAATATTATGATTATTATCGTTATTATCAGTTATTATTATTGTCCGTGAGGAAGATTTTAAGAGAGAATAACAAGTGCCTAAGTATCTATAATAACTTATTTCGGACCAGAGAAGATCTTTATTAATAATATATAATAGTTAAAGTATATAACTACGGTTAATTGATAATTGGAGAGTTGAGCGATTGTATTGATATTGAGAAGAATGAAGTGCGTTTCTCGTGAAATTCTTTATAATGTGGCTGTCGGTAAATACGATCCAGTACGATTTTCTGTCACGGATCAACAAGTGGGCAAGCTCATTTTCTCCAATTCATCGCACCGATCCGTTTTTCAAGATTTACGCGAGCGTCAAGGTTCACATACAATATTTAATAATATCCGTTCAACTAAACAAACCATTCTTTCTTAAAAAAGCTGGCAATAATTCGAGAAACAAGAACGGCAATGAAACTTCCTTGCCGAAATGGCATACTCTAAATTTATTGTGACACTCGTCCACTTGGCTGATAAAAATATTACAATGTCCAGAATATTTGTACTTAAAAAAAATGTTCAAACAAAAAATCAATTGATATGACGATAAAAAAAAGAATTCACCAAGAGACCGAATATTCGAGGTGTGACATGGTCATTCTATGAAAAATAGGTAGAAAACGCAAGAGAAAGAAATGACCGTAAGAATCATTAGGAAACATAATTATATACACTCAATTTTATCGTATTTGCTTTTCGACGTTGTCCTTCTTGTATTTACGATGTATTATCTAATGTCTTTTTATACTATTGTAAAAAGTGTTTACAGTTTAAAGAAGGAGATGAAGAAAAATCGAGGTCTCTAGCGTTCATAGTGGACAATTAAAAAAAAATATAGATTCGGAAAATGGTGTGTGCCACGTTGCGGATTAAAAGTACTGCATTAAGGTGCACTATACATAATACTGTGATTAGACAGAAAAACGCGAGAGGAAAAGAATGATACGAATGAAAGAGAGAGAGAGAGATAGAGAGAGAGAAAACAAAATACTCGATGAAAATTAGATTTCGTTAGTATGTTGAAAAAACGCGCTGTATTAAAATTTTAGAGGATCGTTCGTGATCGTGATACAACATGTGGAGACACACGAAAATGAGATGACTCTGAGTACGGAAAAGACCGTGTACGTTGTAGCAAAAAAAGAAACGAGCAACCTTTCGTCCTCGCCAACTTCCTCCTTGCCTTCCTCTTGAACAAAAGGAAATTAATTGAAAAATCAGCTGACCAATTATCACTGACGAGTGCCTGATAAATCCACTTGTGAGATTCATACTCGTTTAATCGATTTCTTTTATTGAGGACGTGATATTATAGACTCGAACGTGCGTGCCTCTTTTATTCTTTTTTCAACGACCAATTATATGGAAACAAAGCTTTTTTAAAACCTAGCTCCGTCATATTTGCGCACAAACGTATACGAATAATTTTATCGAGCGATCTTTCCAATACTCATACGAGAAACAATAAAATTAGAGAGGAAATCATAATACGCCTGTGAGGACGCTGCTCACTTTTTATCATCAGAGCGACGCCCGTTAGCCAAACAAAAAAAAATCCGCATAGAAACGTGAAGGAATTTCCGATCAATGATTTACAAATATTTTCTTACACGAGCCGTTATTGTTATGTCCAAGCAGGCATGTAAACGCCTCCAGAGAACAATTTAGACAAATCATGATCAAGAGAACGAGAAGCTAAATTCGTGTAGCCCACTGTTCAGCTTACATTATTGTAAATAATAACGTTATCCGTGGGAATTTTAGCTCATTTTTCCATTTATTTAATTGTACAAGTGTGAGAGAAAAACGTTTCGATCGCGATAGGTATGTTGCGTTCGTCGATTGAACGTAAACTTCGTTTGAGAGGGATTTATAAAGAGCAAGATATGCGCAGTATGTACATTTTTTCAGGAATACACCGTATCGTTCTCATCTATCCTTTTACACGAATCAATAATGGATGTGACGAGATCCAAACGTTGACAGACTTTTCTGTCAAAAACAAAAAGATAGAGAGAAAGAGACCGGAGATTTACAATAAATATAACGAGGAAGGATATGAAAGTGTGTGGAAAGCAATGATTCTGCCAAATAGAATGTTTAACACGAAAGTTTGTTGTGTTGCTATTGTTGTCGAGATTGTGTCGAATTAAAAGGAATTAAAAGAACGAAAAGGAAAACATTAAAGTTTCGAGAATCTTAAAATTTGGCTTTGTCGAAACATCCATCGGATAATTTTTTATTTTTATTGTATCATACGAATATTTCTATTATTTTACATAATAATATACAGACCGTTTACGTGTGTATACTGAATTCTGGCCAAGACGATTGACACCCATAGAACGTCGGAAGTACATCGCCCATTTTACGCTTTTATTTACCATAAGAAAAAGCTATCTAGCGATGATACTTTGTCAAGGCTCGTTGCAGAACAGATGAAAACAAAAAAAATATTGAAGGAAAGTAGACGAATGCAAACGAGTTTGGAAAATAATCAACTAAGCGGCTAAATTGCTACTATTTCATAACTTGAGCTGCCTTCTTTGCTTTCACGAGCTCGACCAATTCCTGGAAAGTAAATTATCAAATGTTCAACATTTTTAACGAAAACGAAAACTCCTAACGAATTGTAATATCAATCAATGCTCACCTTATATCGTCGCATGCATTCTTTTTTTGTCCTCGATGGTATGCAGCTCGCAATCTGATCCCATCGATCCGGGGTGGGTGCTGAATAAGTTTTCAATGCCTGTTCCAAAAGCTTTTGTTCCGCAGGTGTCCAGGGCTGTGAGACCGTGCTTGCCGTTGTTGGGGGAGCCTGATCTTTCCTGACTTCGTCGGCCGTGCCGTTTGGTATCGGATTATCGAGACGTTCCGTGTAAGCTGGCATCCTCTCGTCAATCGTTTCTTTGCTTTTCTTTTCCGCGACGAAATTGTCGTAAGCTTTTTTGTTCGCCTGCTCTTTCAAACTAGATTTGCTGAAATCTGTAGATTGCAAATCTTTGGCTTTGGCGAGAACCTCCTTCGCATCGCGTTTAACGCTGTTGGTCGCGTTGCCATGTTGATTTATAAAATTGGCGACAACTTCCCATCGTTGATTTGTACCAGCCGGAAAGAGATTGACGGCTTTTATAAGGAGTTGCAGATCGTGCTCGGTCCATGGTATCAAATGAGCTTTTACTTGTTTTTCTGGTGTTGCGCGCGGATCGTTGTTGATGAGACCCATCCGTCTTTCAGCTTCCATTTTCATCTCTGTCTCCTTCACAATGTTCACGAATGCTTTACGTCCATTGATCTGCAAATTTTTTATTGCTTCCTCGAGTTGAGCGAGTTTGAACAGTTCGCAAATTTTTTCTACACTTTCCATATTTCTTATACTCTCAGCCGGACTTTCGGCAAAGTACTCGTTAGTCTTGCACAAATCACGGAGAGCTTTGCGTTCCTTCTTCAGTGCTTTTTTCATACTCTCTCTTTCCTGCTTGAGTATTTCATTCCGTGCCTTTTCTTCGGCATCTCTCTTCTCGCGCTCTTCTCGTTCTTTTTCCGCAGCTTCTCGCGCCAATCTTTCTTCTTCCAGTTGACGAGCTTTTGCAGCCTCCTGTTTCGCCCTTTTAGCCGCTGTCTTTCTATCTCTGTCCTCCTGTTGAAACTTCTTTATTCGAGGATCTGCATTGTATGCTATGTCAACGAGAGCCCGTATTCTCGCCATTTCCTCTTTCTTTCGTTTTGCTCGCGTCGCTTTGTTCTTCTTTTCGATCCATTTTCTCATGTCGCGACTAAAAATATAAATTATATTTAAGTTTTCGAACAAATTGAAATAATTGACATTTGATTTGAGTCGACTTACTCCTGTCCGCTCTCCTTGTCCTCTTCGTCGAGATATGAGTATTCACGCCAAGAGTCAAATTCGTACCAGAATGAATAAAAACGCTCAACCTTTTCGCGTGGGGTGGTTTCATCGCCCAATTGAGGTACCGGCTTTTTCACGGACCATCTAGCATTCTCCTCAAAAGCACGTCCCATTGATTCGTAAAAATTATTCTTTACGTCTTTCTCATTTGGCAGGTCATCAGAAAAGTGGGTATCTACGCTGTCGTAACTACGCCGTTTTACCGGATTACCCAACATTTCCCATGCTCTTGTTATACAAGTAAAATAATCATCGTCTTCCCGTATTTCCTCTCCCATTGCCTTTCTCTTGTCCGGATGATGTTTCAAGATCTTGTGCTTATCTGTAAACAATATTTAAAAAATTAGAAAACTCCAAAAATCGTCATATTCGAGTATATAAGAGTTCGGCAGGGCTCAAGCAATCTTTTCTCTTTTTCTTTCATACTTGGCGTTGAGCTGCTGCCGCATCTCTTGATCAAGAACTGATTATAACATGTAAAATTCGAAAATATTTCAAAATTGAATGTGTTGAAATAATACACACATGCCCTCTTAATGGTATCCTTGGATGCCTTGTATCTCAAATTTTTCAACCCCAAGACCGCATAGTGGTCTTGATCCTTCCATTCTTTCGGATCAAGGGAACGCAAATAATCCAAATCATCCTCAAACACGTCCTCTTGGTTTTCCTCATCTTCCGAAGAGTCCGAGGCCTGTCCAGCCTTAGTATTTCTTTCAAACTGAGTTCTCAATCCGGTATGACAGGCAGCATGTAACACCGGTCCTCCAACTGCTTCAAAGTAAGCTTTCCGGAATGCTAGAAAAGTAAAATAAATATACCGTTAACGTTGACATATTTATCTTTAGAAAGCTTATCAACTTGATAACAAAAAACTATAAATGAATTTTGCTAAATTTCTTTTCTACGAAGAAGAAAAAAGAAATATTTTTCTCAAATTATTTAAGAACTTACACTTATTTACTCCTCAATCATGCCCAACGAATATAACAACTTTTATGAGGAAGTTATAAATAAATTGCATTTAATTTTTTATTTCATGGAATTTCGATTCTGGAATTATTTGTGAAAATTTTCCCATTTACACATCAATCATCGCCGAAAAATATAACCTCTTTTGTATGCTACACAACGCTACGATTTCATAATTTTGTTAACTTACCAGAAATTGTATCAAGAACGACACATTCCCCCATCCTGATAATTCGTGTTATTTCTAGTTGAAAATAGGATAAAATTAGATAGAATTTGTCTACTAAATTAAAAAAAATGAAGCACAAATTTGATCGTTGGGCTCTTGGTGCGGAGAGCGAGGAGAACCGAAGAAAAACGCGCTGCTCGAACTCACATGCGGTCAGGAAAAATTTGATTTACACTGATAGAATACTCGGATTGACAACTCTCCTTTGTTAGTTTTTTATTAACTACAAACTTATTTTTATTAATGAAGCCATTAGGTATTTGTCAATAATGAAAAATTCTTTTTTAATCGTCACGACAAACGTTGCTGTTGGATTTTCATTTGACTCATTCTTGCCACGAGAAACCGCGCGAACGAAAAGCAAGAGCAGACGAAGGTTTTTTCTGAAAACGAAGCAACTCAGAAAAATGGCTTTTGTACTTTTTTTAACTACAATTTTAGTAGCCGACGTAAATTTTTTCAATTCATAAGCTCGTGAGATAGCTAAAATTGATAAATAAAGCCCGCAATGTCGAAATAAACGGAAAATTTTAAACATCGAGGAATTATACCGGTGGTGTCATCATCTCAAGAAATGAAGCTAATCGAGGGAATCTTTTTACCGGCACCCTAAAAAATAAACTTCACAGCTCTCAGCTCTCACGGCTCAAAACCACGTGGATAGAGACGTACGAGCAAAGAAACATTTACGAATTCAATAGTGTTGAAAAGCGGCAAAGATTTAACAAAAAACTTTATAAAAAATATTAGTTAATATATTTCGAATTATATTTTTGATAAAATATTAATTCTAAAATGGGGAAGAAAAGCAAAACAAATGCGCGAAATGTGCATACGGAAAATAAACCGCCGGTGAGTGACAAGAAAGATTTGAACAGTAAGTACACCCCAGTGTCCAAGAGCAATGAAAAAAATTTTACCAAAAATAATGTCCCAGTACTTCGAAAAGTCGAAAAAGTGGCAGAACAAGAAAATGGTAAGAACATTTATTACGTGTGCAATTATTTACTTGTTAACCTATGTCAAATTGAATCTTTATAAGCAGTACATTTTTATTGTTTTTGTATTCCAGATAGTTTTGTACCATGCTTACATACTGTTCGTAAAGCGCCAAAAAAGAAAAGAAAAAAAATGGGTCATCCGATAATTATAGAAGCAACGGAAAAATGTTCACCAGTATCATTGCCGTCACCATTGAATTATCATGGAACAGAAACTGCATCAATTCCACATGTTTCCATCAAGAGTTTTCACTTCTCTCGAAAGAAAAAAAGTGAGAAGGCAGGAAACAAAATTTCTGTCACAACAGTTCAATCGATAAAACCAAATCCAAGCACCTCCAAAAAGTCTCCAAAACCCGTTGTAACTAATGGCCACCACAAGGCGATGGAGATCGAGACTTCTGAAGTTGCTGATAAAATAGATGAACCTGTGTACAAAAAGATTTCCACAGAACGACAACATGAAAAATTACAGGACCCTTCGGTAAAGGAAAAAAATGAGCATGTATCGAATGTGAATAACGGATCACAGAAATCACAACCTTGTTCCGACAAGGCCATACAATTGGTATCAACAAGTGTCAAGCAGCTGCCACGTTTTTACAGTTTTAGAAATAAAGTATTGGTAGTTATGGAGACGGATGGCAAGTTCTGTTTTCATGGAAAATTGAAAGTTCATGTTCTTTACGGTGCTGTAAGAGTATACGGCTATGTGATTAATTCTACTCGAACAAGCTCATCTCTTTCAGTTTATTCACCGAGAGCCTATAGTCCTTTAGCCATAGAGGCAATAGAGAGTGAAATCACAGAGAGGGATATCTCAAAAATCTGGACGACTTTGGAAGAGGAGTGCGATGATCGTAAACTGGCGAATCGATTGAGATCAGACATTAGCTCTGTCAGAGAAGGATGGGCGATCTTGCTGCTGGAAAATTTTCACAATCGATTAACGAATTTTCTGGCTGTCAATTTTCCGCACAGTCTTTTTCCTCGAGTCGACGATGTATCGCACCACTCGTGGCTCACTCCGAGACGCGCAGAAATAGTTCTACAAGCGAATTTAATTTTTGAAGATTCTCAAACAAAAGTTGTCATCGACTCGCGAGGAATCGACGATGTTGCCGATACGATTTGTTACGAATGGGATAACAAGAAAAATTCGCGAACGATTATCGCCGGTGGGAAGGGAGTTGGAAAATCTACAATGTGCCGTTACCTCGTCAATAAATTGTTGGCGATCAACGAAAGCGTTGTATTTTTGGATCTTGATCCTGGTCAAGCAGAATTTACACCGGCTGGCTGCATCTCGATAACGATTGTCGATGAACCTCTTCTTGGACCAAATTTCTCACATCTTCGTACTCCGTACTACCAGTTGTACGTCGGCAGCGTGGACGTGACTCGTTGTCTTGCACAATATATCGATGGGGTCGAAAAACTCGTCGGTCGTTTGAACGACGATCCCAAACTCTCTCACAAACCTATCGTGTTAAACAGCATGGGATTTTGTACGGGTATTGGTTCTGAAATTATGAACTATGTCATAAAGACTTTCTTACCCACGGACCTTGTACAAATACTCTCGAGAAGGTCCAAAAATAATTTTGACGATGCTCTGAGCCGTCAGTACATCGATCGTCAGGTTATTACTTTTATTTATATTTATTTTTAAATAATTATATCGATAATTTCACTTACACTTTTTTGTCCAGAGCTTAGGATGGATGACCTGGAAAAAAGAAAGCAACAGGGACAGGCCTACTAGGCATCGATTGCACGTGATTTACTCTGAGGCCGAAACGAGTACAGGACCAGCCGAATCTTGGAATCTTGAGGCGTATTTGCAACGAGATCTCGTAATGACCGCTTACCTGAGTGAAATCGGTAAATTTAACGAAACTTCGATAACTCAAAATCGCAGCTTGGTCCCGAACATCGATGCCACACCGCCTTATGTGTACGTGAAAAATCTTTTGTAGAAAAATATTTTATTCATTCATTTTTTTTTACATCAAACTGATCTATGATTTCTCATGTAATGTACAGGGTTTCCTTCGCCGCAATGAGCGTTTCGCTGGCTGGAGCCTCTGCTCCACATGTATTATCAGTGATGAATGGAAATATCGTTTCTCTGTGCGGCCTTGACATGGAATCGATAGACGAATCAAATCACGAAGAGGTCGCAACCTCTTGCTATCCGCGAGTACTCACAAGACCTCCGTTGTCAACGTGCTACGGATTCGGTAGGAGCAAAAGAAATGTTTTCAACTGAGAAATATGATTTAAATGATTCACTCAACGTTTTCTTTGTGTCTCAGGGATACTTCGAGGCATCGATATGGAGAACGAACAATTGTACATCAGTACGCCTCTACCGTTATCGTACATGAAATATGTTAACTGTCTCGTCGGAAGCATCGATCTTCCTCAAAATCTTTTGCAGCAGCAGCGTCAGCAAGGTGCACCGTATACAGGAAACGATTTCAACCTACCAACGAGTCGTGGACCGCGCAGAGGATATGTTCGAATGCGTTATCCTATCAATACTTGATCTTTGGCTCAAAAAATAACATAAAAAGAAAAAAAAGAAAACAAAATCTAAAAGTGATTACAATTAAGTTTTTGTGTACAGGCAGTAAAAAAGTAAAAAAAAAATTGTTAAAACTTTAACCAAATTTTTCAGTCGGGTTGGCAGACGCGAGTGTAAAAAAGTTGCAAAGAGGTCTCATGATTTCAACGATAGTCTGAACGCTCCATGACATCGCGATGAGTCTTTGTCTCTTTGTAGCGCACAGATTTTTCACGTCCGTGTAGTGTTTCGGAAAACCAAATATTTGTTCGAGTTCGGTAATCCAGAGAGTATCGTTCGTCTCGTTCATGAGTATGGGCTTTAGAGCTTCTCTGCCCTGTTTCAAAGAATTCACCCTCGTGGTGACGGTGCGAATTTTTTTAACGAGAGCGTAACGATTACAGTTCGGGTTGAGGACATCCTGAAGGTCTTGGCTCGAGAGAGGAAAAGATACGATCGGCAAATTACTCCAGTACAGTCGTGGTCTGTGCGCCGGCGAGTAATTAGCGGAGTCCAAAAGTTCAGGCTCGCGTCCAAGATGTTTACTAATCTCAAGCCGATATTTGCTCGGCATGGCAGCTACGTTCTCGAACATCCAGAAAAAGTGTTCGCCGTTGTGTTTCTCGAGAAGATCCTTGATTCGACAGTAATCAAAGAACAAGACACCCGAGCCATTCGGATCATGAAGACCAAGTCTCAACGGATTGACGAGACTGAGATCGTTGCAAGGTGAGCCACCGATTAATAGATGAATGGGCAGGATTTCCTGTACCTTTTCCTCCGTTATAGATCTAACATCACCGAGACGTTTTACTTCAGCACCGTGATGCGCCGAGCTAACCATTTCAGCATCCGGATCGATTTCGCTCGCGTAATAAACTTCCACCTCAATTCCCAATTTCTTGAGGACAACGAGACCAGCGCTGATGCCATCGAACAACGAGAGTACCCGGATCTTTCGTTTTACGCCTTTGTAATTCTCCAGCTGATTGGGAAAGGAATCCCGATGCGAGCGGAAGAGAGAGGAAACTCGTTCCTTCCAATCTTGACGCGGAACCAACGAACCTTCGGTCCTCTCATCCGAGCAAACGAAGCACAGCCAGGGATCCTTGATGAGTATTTCGTCGTATTGATTTGGAGCGATGAGATACTTTATGCAGGCTGTACAGTAGACTCGAGGACAGCCTTCATCGTCGCACATGACTACGGTGTCTGAGCCGGCACAGACCGTGCAGAAGAAACATTTTCCATCGTCGCCGTACGCGAATATCGTTGGTTTGTACTTTTCCGAGCATTCCTGACACAATCGACCAATGAAGTAAGGATGCTCCAAACTGTCAGCGTCCTCGTCGCAATTTTCCAAGCACATGAGACACAATTTTTCGAACTCTGTTCGAGTCTCGAGAATCTCACTCTCGCGTATCGCGTGCTCTCTCGCTGCGGCGACCGGACACTCGCCTCTGTGCTTGTGCAAAACTTTGACGACTCTTTCAGGATATCTCTGAGAAACTTCGGAATTGCCTGGAATTCCGGGTAAAGTATTGTCCGAGGAGACAGAGTTATTGGAATGAAACCAGTTCAGCGCGTCTTCCAATTTCCAATCTTCCGTTTTGTATCCGTAACGCGAGCAATAATCTTGAGCGGCTTCCAGGACACCTCGACGATAACACTGACGTTTGCAATTTTTTGCATAGTCCTTCATGAGACTCATCCCCTTGTCGAACATTAGGAAGAAACGATGATTGACTTGAGACATGGTGTAATCTCCGTACCAAACGATCCACTGACAACCGAAGCTCGGCTCCTTCATTCCCCAGTCCCGAAAGTCTATTATTATAGCTGGCCACCATACCTGACCCATTATTTTCGCCCAAGCGATGACGCCGGGTTTTTGCTCGATCACCGGTAAGTGTCCCGCAACTGGAGACAAATTATTCTTATTCTCCACTGACTTGCAAGATTCTTTCTTCACTAATGGTTTTTCTTCCTTCAACTCCAGCAGATATTTCTCCGTGGTTTTCGAATTGGTTCGCTTGAGGTGATCCAACCTTGGCTGAACGGTCTGAGGGTATGGATAGAGAATCAGACGATCGATGTCATCGAGGTCAGCGAGATTCTTTCTCGCCCAGACGTGATGCGGTCTCGTCAGAGGTCCGACCTCGAGGATGCTCTCGTTGATGAGCTCCAGAGTCTCCAGGCAAGCTGTGTAGGCTTGATCCCGTGAAGTTTTTGTGCGCAGTGTCTCGTACAGTCGTTCCTCGATGAAGCTCGAAAATGGCTGAATTTGCGTTTTGTCACGCAACTCGGAGATTTTGTACTCCCCTATCCAGCACACCCAACTTTTTCCTGGGTTGCTGAACATCCCGACGTCTTCGGAATTAACGATGAATCCTGGCCACCAGCCCATGCAATTTCCCCAGATTATCGTACCGGTTTCGCATTTCTTGATCGTTACCGGGTTTTCCTTGTATTTTGAGTTTTTCGTCGAGAGTCTGGTTACTCTGGTGATGGAATTTGAGTCTGTCAAATCCTTGCTCGCCTGCATTACTTCACTGTCCGCGGATTTTCGTCGCTTCGGTCGTGGATTGACTGGCTCACTGCGACGGTTCTCTGTTGATTCTTCGCTCGATTCTCGTGGACTTTGATTTTCATAGATTTCGAGCGCGAGAGGACTCTTGGTTCGTTCTAGACTCAAATCTCGATCAACATCGAATTCTGGATTCGTGAGTGCAATGTCGTCGATAGTATCAACGAAAGTTTCAGGCAAATCGTTCATAGGCTCGACTAGCCAAGTTTCATCGATCTCAGAGTTTTCATCGTCGTTTTTGAACATCTTTACTGAAGTTTTTTCGGTATTTTTTGTGACCCTCCTTTTTTTTCTTCCACGTTTTTTTGGCGTTCCTTTATCAACGACGTAACGACGTGGTCTCAATTTTGACGGAATTCGCATGTTTCTTTGGTTGGTTTCTTTGGTTTTGGTTTCATTCTGCACGAATTTATTCGCTTCAAGGTCGTTACGCCTAAATTTTGTTCTTCTCGTCAGAGGATTTTTATTTTTCCATGTTTCTAGTCTTTCGTTTGATTGCTTGTAACGAACGTTGTAAGGATTGAGGACCATCGTCGATCTTTTCGAAAATTTTTCTTGCCTTTGAAATTGATGCGACGGTCGATTCCATTTTTGAATGGGATTCGAACATCGCTGATGAGGGTGGGAGTGCTCATTGAACACGTAATTTTTACGCACGTATTTTCTTTTGACGATTGGTGATAATTGAGTCGCGGAAGTTCCAGCGTGTGATTCGTGGATGTTTGTCCTCTTCCTTCCTCTTTTTTGTACTTTCGTCTTGCAGTTGATCTCGGCAGATTCGTTCGGCGCGACCACGTCGACGATGAGTCCAAGCTCCCTCGCGCACACCTCCCGCCACACGTTTTTTTCCGCCCATTTTCTAATTTTCGTCTTCCGAACGCTTGGCCGGTTCGATCTGCGCGGAGACTGCAAAATTCATCAATATTTCAATCTTCCTTTCCTTCAAAAATATAAATGTAAATTATAAAAAGGGAGCCAAAGTTCGAGTGGTGTTTTTTCAGGCCTCTGCGTACCAAATTAAAATTTACGAAAAAAAGTACGTTCAATAATGAGAAAGATGGTTTCTATAGGAAATTTAACGCTCTACAAAAAAGGTTTGACCGAAGTTTTGTGTGAGGCCGTTTCGGAGTTATCAAGCCTCAATCACTGGACTCTAATATAATGATATGTTATTCGATTATAAATGTGACAAAATCGACTCATATCATTTAAATATCCAACATTATCAATTTTAAAACTTTAAATCTTTAAATTTCGAATAGAATGTCGATAAAAAATTTTATTATGATAATATGGCGAAATTTTATCATACACTTGTAATATACCTGTGTTTTTTATCAATTATAATTTCTAAACAGGTATTTAATTCGTAATTATTAATTAAATTAAACACTTATCGTTGATTAGTAAAATTTTTTTTACTCAAAAAAAACAATCATTGTTTTTTTAAACACCCTAATGGTGCTTTCATTAAAGTTAACAAGAAATCTCTACAATTTGAGCACGCCAGCTTCCAATAGATATATTCGAAAATTATCCACTGAGTTTGAAATCCATATACCGTACGCGGTTCAAATTATATTTTATTCTGAGGTTGTATAAATTTAATTTAACGTTGCCGCGTATGAGAAATCCACCAATTACCTTGAAAATTCATTCGAAACATCAGTTTTTTTGATATTTTTTTCCATTCTTAACGTAAACACAATTAATTGAAGGCAAACGGGTTAAACCAATGTTATCTGAAATTTCCGCTTTATATTGTTGAAATAATAAATAATACGAAAGTTGGAAAAATATTCAGTATCATTCCGACTGACAGATCAAAAATTTTTACTTATCCAACAGAAAAACAAAGAGATCGAATTTCAACAAATCATTACAAAGAATTTAATTGTGTGAATGATTGTACGGCCCGTACATCCTCAAACCCTACATATTTCCCAGCATCACGAAACCATACACATATGCGAATTGAAATTTACATAATAATTATGATTTGATAGTTAAAATCCAGAGTGCAGAAATCAGTCCATAATTTTGGGGTAACATTTTTTGTCAACAAATTGAATTACGATTACACTTTTACTAGACAAAGTTCAATTGAAAAAAGTAAATTCGACAATTTAGCTTTTTGCAAACTTTTGAGATACGAATTCACGCTAGTAATTTGAGAATTATGTAATACGAGTTATTTCTGAAGATTTCAGAACCCAAAAAATTCATTGGGGATAAAAAAAAATTTTAATTTTTTAAAGATGAAAGATGTCCAGTGAAATCTGCAGTTCATCGTTCCGTTTTTCTAAACTGATTATTGTATAACATATAGTAATAATATATAAATTTTTATGGATTAAAATTAACTCTGTTTTAAAAATCAGGTGACGAAAGTTACATTAATGGTTTGTGCCTAATTTGGTTATTTTTCTCTCTCACACATGGAGACTAGCTCGTCTCTATGCGCTCAACACATCCATACATATAATTGGCGGTTATGGTAGCAGCTTCTTGTATATGAGCCGAATTGTTTCCGTTTTATTGAGTTTTCCAAACCAATACCCCAACAATCCCAGATTTTCTTTTTCGTTTACAAAGTACAGATATAAAGTGGTCAGAAATATTTTTATTTTTATATTTATACATGTGCATATTTTATTTTCTTATTTTATTTCGTATTTAAAGTACTTTCGATACGAATAACACGGGATCAAATGGACTTTACAAATTGATTATTTTAATAAAAAATACGGCGAGGTAAACTTTTTTTAAGCGAGGCGGCATCATTCATTCTAAAATATGTTTTAAGATGATGTTCAAGTCCCGTGGGTGTGAGAGAGATAAAAGCAAAATGGATTCATTTTTTTAAAATCTGGATCCCTGATGGAAATAAATATGTCAGATTTCAACAGATTTGTAATAATCTCTCAAAAAATTACACAAAATGAGAATTTTCACATATTTCACCAGAATTCAATATATTTTGTGTGCTTGTTCCAATTGCCGATCATAAACATCTATATAATTTCTGATAAAATTTTACCGAATTTGACATTTTTTGTCATGAAGGAACTAATTTAGTTTTTTATTTTTACTTTTATTTGTATTTTTTTTTAAATTCCTCAATGACAAAAAATGTCAAATTCGATGAAATTTTATCAGAAATTAGATATTTATGGTCGGCAATTGGAACAAGCGAACAAAATATGTTGAATTCTGGTGAAATATGTAGAAATTCTAATTTTTTGTAATTTTTTGAGAGATTATTACAATATCTGTTGAAATCTGACAAATTTATTTCCATCGGGGATATTTTGAAAAAAATAAAAGTTACACGTTATTCTCTGTTGGAAGGAGAGCAACGCCTAACTCTTTTTTTAGCCAAAATTCCCTTTTTAACAGAGAAAAATGTACAGCGGGATTTTTACCGATCGAATCATTTTAACATCATGTTAAATTCAATGTTCAGAGTAAAATTTGCTATTTTGGGCATACATCGTAAATTCGCGTGATTTTTTAAAATTTTTGTGAGACTAGAGTGGTACCAGAATCAGATGAATATTCAATAATTTCGGAACCCAAAAAATGTATCAAAGATGAAAAAAGAAAGTTTCAACTTTTTAAGAGGGTCTTGAGTGAATCTGACACGATA
Organism: Cremastinae sp. B BG-2022a; assembly: GCA_030522605.1. Lineage (NCBI taxonomy): Eukaryota > Metazoa > Arthropoda > Insecta > Hymenoptera > Ichneumonidae > Cremastinae sp. B BG-2022a. The sequence goes on from JAPYYX010000081.1 coordinate 43,327, forward strand.
AAATCTCAGTGACAGCGTTCGCGTAATTTTGAAGACGGTATAAAATACGCGAGACTCGAAACAGTAAAAACGGAAAGGGGTGGCTTCTCCGTTTCCCCTTCGGACTCGGGAAAACACACATTTCATTCATAAAAGTCAGGATAGGCAGAGGCCCGCGAAATGTCGAATGTCGTGTCTCGTTTCTGGGACAAGGGATGAGAGAGAAGGAGAGAGGCAGAAAAACGGCGGCAGAGTGTTGGAGAAGGGCGAAGGAGGGTGGCGAATCGCGCGATAAGTCTAAAAAGCAAAAGCTCATAAATCAAGCTTTTTGAAGGCGCATCCGAGTAAGATACGTCTCTTTATTTCGCAAGCAACTTGAATAAGCACACACACGGACCTTTCGCAGGTGCCCGGAAAATATAAGCGCGGCGCGCTCTGAGAAAGAGGGGAAAAACATATAAAACACAGAGAGAGAGAGAGAGAGATGAGTTACCAAATACCGGCGTCTATGAGAATGTGTGTCGTTGAAATAAAAAACGAGGGGAACGTCGACCCCTTCTCGTCTGCCCGCAGGCCTCGTTTTTTATATTTTTTTCTCATTTTTTCGTCAATGAAATACGAAAGGGAGAGAAAAGGGAGAAAGAGAGAGAGAGCTGGACCTTTAAACCTCGATGACACGTTTTTTTCGGGGTCTCCGGGGCAGAGAGGAAGTCGACGATGTTTTCATTCACCGCCACGGTCAGGTGCGCACCGGAACGCTTTTTTCAATTGTCCCGAGCGCGAGAGAAGAGGCAGGAGAGGGTTGGCGAGGCGAGGCGAGAGGGGGAGGGAGATGAGAGGAAGGGGGAGTCGCAAGAAAAGCAAAGAGGGAAGGAACGAGAGATTTGTGAGGTCGGGAAGGATGGATCGGGGGCGCGTGCCAGGGAAAAGAAAAATAAATCGAGTCGTTGAACCATATGGATGGAATAAAGGAGAAAAGAGTGAGGCAGGCAAGGAAAACATCTCTCTGTTTTGAGAAAGTTTTACGCCGGGAAAAGCGAGAGGGGTCAGTTTCGTTTGTTCATGTCGCGGATATATAAACCGGAAAAAAGTCCATTTATCGGGCATAAGTATTCGAGAGTCGAGAGATTCCCGTCGCAAAAAGCGTCAAGATAGATATAATAGAAGGATCGTCGACCCCGATGAGACAAAGGTAAATCATCATCGTACGAGCGATCTCGATCGTCGCGATCGCGGACTAACGAGATACGTAGACGGCTCATTGTTCGATAATGTACCCCTCTCGGGACACCCGGGCACCCTCTTCTCCGTTACTCATCCGGCGATGAGAGGGACGCGCGAGGCATGCACGATCGTGAAAAAGAGCGCGCTCGACGCCGCTTTATCTCGAACGACGATCGTTCGAGCCCAAACGAGCGCGTCTATAATCGATAAGAGTTTTCGATCGGTTCTCTCGCGAAGCCCGTTATCGGAGAAAGCCTTTTCCACGGTGAATACACTCTCTTTGCATGGAATAAAAACGAAACGGAGTAGGGGAGATCGCGAGGGGCTTCTTTCCTTCTTGCGGCACAGGAAGAGGGATTTTCAACGACGTACTCTCCGAGAGGATTTACAGAACACAGACTCGCGCCATCACAGAGCCATCCACGAGCCTTTTTCCGCAGGATAAACATCGAAAAAACTCTGCAACATATATATTTCTCAACGGACGTTCCGACTCGACTAAACATTTTGTTGGGATAACCCGATTTTACGTAAGGACCTAGCAATGTTTTCAAAGGGTGATGCGACATTAGATACACTTTGTAATGAATTTTTAATGTTATGACGTGGATAATGATAGAGATAACACATTTTTTAGCAATGATCCGATTTCACATAAGGACCTTGCAATGTTTTCATAGGGTGATCCGACGTTAGGTACATCTTGTTATGAACTTGTAATATTCTGATATGAATAACTATTGAAAAGGTAACAAATTTCGTAGGGATATAGTCCGTTTCAACATAAGGATCTTGCAATGTTTTCAAAGGGTGATCCAACATTAGGTACATCTTATTATAAACTTGTAGTATTCTGATGTGGATATAACTATAAAAGTAGAAAAATTTTGTAGGGATAGCCCCGTTCTACATACGGACAATTGCAATATGTTTTCGAAGGGTTATACCCAACATTAGGTATCTACCTTGTCATGAACTTGAAATATCCTCATGTGGATATAACTATAAAGGTAGAAAAATTTTGTTGGGATAACCCGATTCCACGTAAGGACCTTGCAATGTTTTTAAAGGGTGATCCGAAATTAGGTATACCTTGTCATGAACTTGTAATATTCTGATCTAAATAACTATGAGGCAAAAACATTTTGTTGGGATAATCCGTTTCCACGTGAGGACCTGGCAAAGTTTTCGAAGGGTTTTACCCAACGTTAGATATACTTTTTATTGTGAACTTGCAATATCCTGATGTGGATATAATGACAAGATAAAAAGATGAACGTCGCCGTGCATATTTTTTATGCGTATACGAAACGTCCCTTGAAATATATTTTTGGAGTAAACAAATTCATTTCTGCTCTGAAAATTTGTCTACTTACTTAAAATAGAAAGTGAACAATGAAAATAGAAGTGGCATGTAAAATTTTGCAGTCGCTGTCAATGTTCGAAAACGAGAGGCGATAAATAAAAATAAAATGCGAGAGCAAAGTCGAGACGGAAAGCCTCGTACAAATTGCGCGTGTTATGTACGCAACTCGGTTCGTAAAAGCGCACGCACACGAGCGAGTCTCTTCTATGTACGGAGGATGCTCGTGGTCTATTCCGACGTTGGAATATCTCGACGAACGAGCATCCGGCGTCGGGGACGCATGCGCCACCGAGCGCTACGGTGCATTTTTCAAACGACGCCATTTTTTTTTCTCTCGTCCCGATATCGGTCGCTCCTATCGCGCGAATGTTTCCACGGCGTCCCTTCGTCTTTTCCGGCGATCGTTCGCTCGGCAGCTGGGATCGAGATTTCATGCGACGAGGAGCGAGTTCGACCGAATTTTCGAGGGGCTCTCTCACTCGCGATACGGGCTGAACAAGGGAAAGGGATCAACGGCGCGAGAGAGAAGGAAAATGGAGGATAGCGTCAAAATACTCGGAAGAGCCTCCACTCTCTTTGCTCTCCTCGTACCTATACAGGGCAAAGGCTTTTCTCGTATTCTATTGATTTTTCCGAAAGTCGCGGCTGGTGGGAGGTTGGTCGTGCGCGAGGCGAGCGGCCCTTATGCCCCGCAGCCAGAGAGACGACCGCGTGTTCGGATCAGCGAAGCCCCAGAGCTCGCCGTGCGTGTTCGGCCCCGTGACGAACATAGGGGCGCCGCGTGTCGCATCGAGCGCGCCGAGCGACGCCAGTTGCGACCTTTCTCGCCTCGATGCTTCCCTTCCCGCTCTCTCTCTCTCACTCTCTTCTCGTCGCTCTCTCTCTCTCGCTCTCTCTTCTCGCTCTCCTCTCGGTCTCATCCGCATCTATCGCACCCGTCCAACGCGATACATTGTATATGCAGAGACGAGAGGAGATAGCCCACGATTTTCAAACTTCCGATCGCGATGAGCGAACGAAAACTCGAATAGAAAATGAAAATATCGATCGCGGGCGTCTCGTTTTTCAAAAAATCCGAGCTCATCGCCTCGAAAGGATCGACGAGGGCGCGCTCTTCTCGGTAAAATTTGAAAATCTCGAGCGCATCGTCGCTCATACACGAGGATTGATGCGAGGGAAACGCGAAAGAGAGAATCGAATTCTCAATCTTTTTATGAAAATTCAGGTGCGCTCTTTCAACCCGCACGCCGATAATGTTCTCCGTGAGTCCGTACGGGCGAGAAAGTCGAGGGTAACGCGGCGAGCGCGTCACGTCCCTGAGCGAGTATTTCCACCCACCAGAGTCGACGTCGACGACGAAAACGGCGCGGTTCGAGGAGCTCGGTGGCCGGATGAGGGGACCGGGGGGGAGCGGCGGAGGGGGATAGGGAATAGAACTCACGCATTCTCGTCATCCGACGACGTGCAACACAGGCGCGCACGCACACACAGCGAAAAATCATCCACCCGCGCAGCGACGTTCTCGCTCGCCGAGCGAGTTTATAACGCTCGCACGCACACGGAGGAAGGCGCCTGCGCGTCGGCCATGAGGACGGGGAGGGGAGGGGAGCGGGGACGGGGGGGGGGACCGAGAGGCAAGAGCGGAGGGGCGGAGTGAACGGTGGCCGGCGGGGGGGAGAGCCGGGGGGGAAAAAGGCTCTTTCAACAGCGATGGCAGCCGTGCGAGAACGACCGGAGTTTGCCGAGGCAGCGTTGTCGTGTAACGTCCGTGTATACATACGGGCAGAGGGAGAAAGATGGATGAAGATAAAAGGAAAGAGAGAGACGGGGATAGGGGGAAAGAGAGAGAGAGGGAAAGAGAAACGGCGCGGCGAGGCCGAACGGTTTGTCACGAGAGAGAAACGCTCACGTATTTGTTCGGCCTGTGTATATGGCATAGCGCGTACACGCTCCGTCTCTCTTTCTCTCTCGACGCCGCTCCGATCGGTTTCTCCGCGTAATTCCCGATCGCCCCGTCTCTCTTCGGCTCACCCTTGGCCCTCTCTCGCAGCCCCTCTGGCGCTCCAGGCTCTCGCTCTCTCGCTCGGGCTCGTTTTCACGAGAGTGTGTGCGTCGAGCGAGCTTAAACCGGAGAGAGAGACGATCGGCGAGCCAGTGCGGCCGACTCTGGTGCCGCGGCTAGATTACTCTGGTGCGCCTTCGCGTAGTCGCGAGTTATAACCGGATGGGTGCGTGCGCGCGAGAGATTCTCCTCTCTTTTAGTACTTCGTCATCGTCGTTTATCGTAGACGAGAGCGCACACACGCGTACATCAACGTCGTCGTCGTCGTCGAGTACCGTGGATATTTAACCAGCGGATATTTGGTGCGACACACGGCGCGAGAGCGCTTTACCTTCTACGAATACATAAAAGTGTACAGTACAAAAACGAAGGCAGCAGCGTCTCTCTTTTGCCTACGTTGATGGGATAGAAACGTGACTGTGCGCGCGAGCTGACTCGAGTATATTCACCATTGTTTATTAACAGAGCCTCGGGGAATCGCCGTCGCTCCGATTCGAAGAGAGACTCGGGGAGCGTCTTTACGAAAAATTAACCCGTGACTCTTCGTTTGGCAAATTCGTCAAGCTCCCGATATATATACAATATACATATATATATATACACACCATATAATACTTATATACCTACGTATATATATCCGTGTGTGAGCCTAATACGTGCAATACGTGAGCGCGAGCGAGAACGAGAGAGGGAGAGATATACAGAAAGAGAAAGAGAGAGAGAGAGGGAGAGTGTGTGTGTGTAGACGTCGCGACGACGGCCATGGCTCGCCGTCGTGTGGGTGCGAACTGTGGTGAACCGGGTCGACGGGTGTGGTAGAGAGAAAAGAGTGCGAGAAAGACACGCGTACAGCAATACGTAGTACAGAGAGCGAGAGAGAGAGAGAGAGAGCGAAATAGAGTGAGGTAGAAAAGAACAAGAGAGAGAGAAGGAGATAGAACGAGGTTCGGAGGAAGCGGAGGGGCGCGGAAGAGAATGCGAAAGAGTTGGCCAGTACTCTGGCACGGAAAGAGACGGACGAGTATGCCTCCCGTTGTCCCGAGAGCTTTGAACAGGAGAGCGGATGCTTTTTGAGTTTCCTACGAGCGAACACAGTGCGAGTAAATAATATTCGCCGAGAAGACCGAGAGAGAGAGAGAGAGAGAGAGGGAGAGAAAACGAAGCCGAAGGAGGGAGTGGAGGAGTGTTGCAAGAGAGACGGAGATAAAACAGGCAAAAGCCCGAAATGAGGGCTCCGAGTGAGCGGTCATCATCGCGGTAGAGACCGGGCGAGTTGGAAAGTCGAGAGAGCGAGGAACGTCAAGATACTCGTCGTGTACACAAGAGGATATACACAAGAGAGTAAGATAATACATATATAGGTAGATATATATAAAGAATACGTGTGTGTGTGCGTTATACATATATATAGACGAAAAGTAGTCGGTGCACCGAGTTGGTCCGAGTGAAAGCGTTGCTCCGTAACCGCGTGGACGCACACACGCGCCTGGGTTTGCCAGTCCGCGGAGAGAGAGAGAAGAGGGCCCGAGAGAAAAGAGAGCCGCTCGTGCGAGCCTCGAGACGTTGCAAAGTTGGCTCGCCGCGATTCGTCCTCCTGGCCGGGCGATCTTAACCCGGAGGAGGATGAAAGCGCCGAGAGGACAGCAGCGAGCACTCGGCTCGTAAAAGCGCTCTTCCCCTCTGCGATATTCCCTCCCGGGTGCACGCGAGCCAGTTCTCGACCCTCGTAACCGCGACGTACGAGGAAAAGGTACATACGGGAGCGAAACGGGAGAAAAAAAGAAAAAAGAAATAAAGCAACGGGGTGAAAAGTGCTCGGCTCGCTCGAGAGAGAAAGCTTTCTTACGCTGTGACAAAACAAGACGAACATGACTCGTAGCTAATTCAAAGTTCGTCAGTTTATTTTCTTTTTTCGTTAATAGTGAGTGCAATTTACGCCGAGAGGCTGGAATTCTCTCCACACAGTGGGATACAAGGGAGTTTAGCCGCTTTCGACGATATGCAAGTTGCCACGTTGTTCAGGGAGAGTGCCACCCTCCTGGGTGCCTCTACCCTCGATCCCCCCCAAACTCATCATCAGACTCTTCAGCAGCATCAACAACAGCAGCAGCACTTGCATCAACAGATGCAGCATCAACAACAGTCCGAGGATCTACACCTCACCCATCACATGCAGCATCACTACAAGATGTGAGTTGCACTCTTCTTCTTCTTTATTCCTTCTTTTTTTTTGTCATCATCCACCATGCGCACCATCCGCTTGGACAATCTGCACAAAGACACCTCGATGCTGCGTATCCAAATTAAAGCTTTCATTTCCACAATTAATCCGCACCAAATCGCTTTCGATGTCATCATCATTCATCAGAGTTTGTTTTTGTATCATTGATCCTTGTTGAATGTTTCTGCGAGAAAACGTTTCAGGGAAAAATCCCAAATCCTCGATTCGTTCGAATATCGTAGACATTGTCTGTCGAATGCCTCCGCGAGGTAAAAACTCCAATTCGTATTCAAAGAGCGGGTACATCGACTTTGCATGTAAGAACGATCATTCTCGAAATCAGTAGCCATGGGAATTTCGTTCGGGAATAAATTGATGGCGATATCCGTCGAAATTCGGGGGATACGAACGGAAAGTAAATTTTCGCCATGTTCCATGTATATAGATCCGAGGGAACAGGATGTTTGTTAAAAGGACGGTGTACGCGTTGAAACGCTCTCGAGTATTACACGTTGCGAAAGGTTCGAAAAGCGGCTCTCTATCCGCCGAGACGTATGGCCTTCGCTCGAGTCTCCCTCTCCTCTCTCGTAGCAAGCTCTCTCGGAAGAACTTTTGAAATTTTTTTCAAGAGAGACGAGGCACGGTGTAGTATCTCGACTCCGAGAGCACGTAACGAAAAAGAAAACGACGTCGTCGTCCATCGGAGCATCGGCGTCTGGTCGTCCGAAACATTGAACTCTCAACGACGAAAAGTCCGTTGCTCCATCTTGGACCTTTTTCTAGCTCTCCATTTTTCGTTGAAAGGAACGCGAGAGAGAAAAAGAGAGAGAGAGAGAGAGAGCGAGAGAAGGAAAAAAAAATGCCGAGGTTATCCAGCGCAGGTTCTCGAAGCACACTCGTGACTCACGTCCCTCTCTTCTTTTCCACGGGCTGTGTGTGGCTCGTGTGCAGAGATACGAAAAAGCCTTCGAGGCTCTCGAACACACAAGACACTCGGAAGGCCTGTCCCTCGAGCCTGTTTAACCAGGCAAAGAGATGCGCGATGTGTGCGCCGTGTGCTGATGTAACGCCAGCCAGACGAGACAGCCGGAGAACGTACACCGACGGCTCAGGGATCGCAGTGAGCGGCAAGACACTCGCCGTGTGATCCTTCCAGAAAAATTTTCCGAAAGATCGATAGGATCGACGCGATATCGATCCGATATATGAGAAATCGAAAAAATCGATTTTGCACGTTGAAAAAAGAAATTCATGTTTTCCGAAGTGCCCGTTTTACTCTGCGGATAATTCCTCCGCAGGCTGAATCAACGGTAAAACGTTGATCGCGACGCGAGAAACTGGCGAGAATACGGAGGAGACAAAAAATAACGATTCCGGCAATAAATGAGAGAAAAAAAAAGGATGAAAAAGAGGAAAGCGAGTTGGTTAAATGACCTCACGACAATTCACGGTCAAGGTCTCTATCCGGATCGTAAATTAATGTGTTACAAATGTGCCAGTAAAACGTTTATTCACTTCTCTCGTCGCGTTTTTTTGTCGCTGTCTCGCCGAGTTTCTTTTTTAGCAAGAGTAAACAGTTTATATATCGTAATATCATTGATAATTAAGCGATCAATGACACAAGAGCTCGATATAGCAGTTCTTGTATCATATTTCTCGAATAAAAAGAGAAAGAGCAGCGAGAGAGAGAATAAAAAAACCGTCGAACGAGAAAAGAAGAAAAAGAAAAAAAAAACGACGAAGCGTATTGCATATCGCGCTCGTTATATCGTTCAAACATACGGCAAAGGAACGTGCCAGGAATGATGTGGAAACATACGTATATGTATATGAAAATGCACGTTGCACTCGAGGATGGAAAAAAATGGAGGAAAAAAGGAAAAAGCGTATCCTATCGAGAGTCTCTTTTGCTTCGGCTCTCACGTTGTTTTGTTTCGTCATACACTCGTTACTACGTGTGTACGTCTCTCTCTTCTCTCCGCTCCGAGTCATTTTATTCGAGAGAAAAGACAGAGACGGCTGATGGAACAAAAAAAGAGGCAAAAGATTGAAATAATTTCACGCCGAGTACACCTCGAGAAAACCGGCTCACGCTGATGGTGGGGATAGAAGTTACTTTATCTCAAGATATTATGTGTGGTAGGGGAGGGGAGGATCGGGAAGGGATATCTCGAACCGATTGAATGGACGCGGGGATAGGGCGCACCTTCGATTTCCAGACGATCTCGCGTTCTCTCTCAATCTCCCGATCTCTCTCTCTCTCGCTCTCTCCTCTGTACGTCTGTTATGCCACGTGCTCCGAATATATCTCGCACTCTCCCTCTCGTCTCTCAATATCACGGCTAGCGCAGTACAAACATCCGAGGGATAACAGATTTGCCCTCGTGGCCTATATTAGCATCCCTGGCGTTGTAATCGCACCAATGATGACCGTAGTTCGAAGAGTCAAAAGTGCAAATTTCATCGTTTCGTTTTTTTCGATGTTTATCATATCCTATATGTATATAGTATCGAGGACCAGCTGATACTCACGAAATCTTCGAGCTATTCGGAGTCGCTCCGAAACACGAGTCTGTCTTTCGTTATCAAATATTAATTAGGAATTTATGGATACAAATAAAATATGTTGAACGGAATTTAATGAATTATTGATGTTGTATTTTGATCCGCAATGTTATTCGAGAGATAATTCGGAATATGTTCGAGGGGGTTAAATTTTTGGCGGATATCTCGTTGAAGCGAAATAAACAGCGGGAATGAGAGATTTATCGGGTTTCGCGCGAGGAAGAAGCGAGGAACGAGGCAGTTTCGACATAGGTGGCGTACTCTGCAGGGCAGGCATCGAACTGTGCCGTTAAACTTGGCCGTACACGAGCTCTCTATGCAAATACGCGGCTCTCTATCTATAGTCGCGTAAATATTCTTGCCACGTCCGTCTCCATCTTGTTCTTTTGCGCGTAGACGTGTGTATGGGAGAGAGGTAGCACCTTCCAACTTGTCCGCCATTTCTTCTTCTCCTCTTGGTGTGTACGGCGGCGTCGCTTCCTTCTTTTTTCTCCGCCATTAGTCTCGAGAGTTCCCGGTCGATCCAATTAGCGGACTCGATCGTCGAAATTCCGAGAGGAGAAAGTTTTTCCAGGGCGAAAACTTCTCGGAGGAGGCGCGCGAGGGAAAAATAATAATAATAATCGCTGGGGGTTGGGGAAAACGTCTCTGCGAAAGGTCGCAGGAAAAAGTCTCGCGGATATAAGACAAGCACAGATGGAAAATGTTGCGCGCGTATACGAGAGAGAGAGAGAGAGAGAGTCGACTGAAAACTCGGTCAAAGTCTCGTGTCGCGCCTCGCCCGCGCTTCGGGGATTCCAAGGGTCCGACCGATGCTGTTTTCGGATGTTTCGCCGCCATTTCTCACTTTTCCTCCTTCCACGAGACTTTTTTACGCCGCTTCTCCCGGGTTCGAGGAGGAAACTTTTGCCAAGCTGGAAAACACTTTCCAACGCTCGAGCACACGCCGCGTGGAAGCGAAGGAGAGCAAAAAAAAAACTGGAAAATTGCGTCAAAACGATTCTCAATACTCATCGATATACGTCTCATTAGAAAGTAAAGAAAAAAAAAGAGCGGAGGCACGCCGGATAATAAAAAGGTCGTGTTTTTTCACTGACTGGAAAAACAGGTCGCTCTCCATTACAAGCGAACTGTATCGGAGCGAAAAAAGCGGAGAGAGTAAAAAAGAGATACCGGTAATAATAATAAAAGAATCGTGACACGGTTGACGCGGAGAGGGAAAATATCGATGTCGGTTATGAAGAATAGAGAGAGGAGAGAGGAAAACGAGGAGGAGAGTGTGGCCCCGGGGACCGCGGTAGGTCAGGATCGGGCTTTTTTTACCCGATAGAGGTACGCCTCGATGGATGGCAATCGTAAAATTTGATCGGGGCGAACGGCCCGACCCTCGGAACCGCACAAAAAAAATACGCTCGGTTATATTTCTCTCGCATATCCGCGCGCTCTTTTTTTTTTTTATGAAGCGATGTCGCGACGACGTCGCGTGTATGGGGGGAAAAACGCGATATTTTCGCATGCTCGAAACACGTGTCGCCTCGAAATCGCGAGACAGCCGCCGAGGTAAAAAAAAAACGAAAATAAATAAAACGGAAGGATTGAATAACGTTATATGATAATTCAGTAATTCTTCAAAGGCTCTCCCGTTGCTGCGGAAAGCCCTCGAGGTCCGCGTGGACTTGTAACGAAACACACGTGCTTCATTAAGCGAAATGAAGAAAAAATGCCGGAGAGTCTCGTCTTTCCAGTTTGACGAGCTCGTTCGCACGTGACTCGATTACGAGAGAATCAAAACCCGCTGCGATCGGGGTATATATTTGCGTTAGCGATAAAAAAGATCGGAAAGAGGTTATTAGCGATGAAATAAAAAGGAAAATGTGCGCGAATTCACCGATCGTGCGAATCCAATCGAGAAAACGTCACCGGCAGAGCGCTCAACTTTTCTCGTCGCCTCTCGCGCGGTGAGCGATAGAAAAAAGAATGCGCGCATATAAAAAAAAAAAATAAAAATAAACGATTGAAACGAACGAGTGAATGAATCAACTTTTGTGAATGGACCATGAAGAATGTCAATCGAATATGGGACATTCGTCGGCAATGTCACGCGAAAAAAAACTTTCACAACCCGATTTGATATATTCCAGAGCGTTTCTCTCTCGTATCGTCGATCGTCCGCGAGGACAGAGAGAGAGAGAGAGAGAGAAGAAAGAAGAAAGTACGTGCATAAATTCGATGAACAAGTTGGAAGAGCTCCGAACGCCATTTCTTTTCTCCACTCCGCGATTCACTTTCTTCCCTCTTCTATATACTTGAGGCGAACGATTTATTAATTCCCCATTGGCATTTAAAAACCATTTTTTTTTTATCAATTCGATCTTCGGATGTTCGTATCTTGAGAAATCGCGAGAGTCGCGTGCACTTTCGCCTCGCAGCTGATGGTTTCCCGTTTTTTGGCATCGCGAATTCGCGATCTCTTCCCGCATCAGCTATTCTGCGAAAATATATTCTAGTTTTTGCGTCAGTACATCCGAAACAAAGTGTAACGACAGAGTCAGGAAACGTTTTTATTATGATCGTAAAGTTTTCGGATTTGCGCCGGGGCGAGAGAGAAAACCTGTTTGCGCGTTTCATTCGCGCTCCGCAATTTCGTATCTTATTTCTAACCGAGTCCGGGGGCCGGGGAAATATTTTCTCGAGAGAGTGCGTCATTCATCCCGCGCTATGCGTCGATTCAAATTTTTTTTACCCCCTCGAGGATATTATCCCGGGTCGCGGTCTCGCGCGCGTCTCGCCAGCTTTTGCTCTCTCCGTGGAATCTCTTCCTCGCGTTTCTTCGACGCTGGACTCGTGCGCCTTATACTTCCCCCCTTGGCATCCAGAAAAACGGATTCGGAACGTGACACGGAATTATGCAGGAGGGGAAAGAAAATATACGCGCGGCCGCATCAATTCCACGTGCACACCGAGAACGGAGAATATTCTCAGCGGCGATGTTTTATAACGAGATGAAAAATTACTTTTTTTTTTCTCGCTGTTTACACGAAGATTCCTCTAAAAGCTTTATTACGTAACTCGACAAGGCGCTTCTCTCGAATTTAAAGAGATTCGAAATTTCCTGGAGTGTTTGATTTCTCGAGCGTATTATTCTCGAATATCGTGTATAAGGATGAAAAAATCGCGAAGAAGAAACAGCAAGCTCCAAAATTTCGAGATAATCCCGGGGCGATTCTGACAAGATCAAAATCAACGTTCTTATAAAACTTGTAAGAAGCTTTGTCAATTGTCTTCACATTCATTGCCAACTATATCGAGCACAAAAGTTATTTCTGTTTTTTGTTTTGTGATTAGAAAGATTTATCGGTTATTCGGATAGGATCATGCGAGATCAAACTTTGCTATTTTCTCTGAAAATAAAGAATTTTCAAAGATAAGAGAAGAACCACGTTGTTCTTTTTCCATCAAGAGTAACGTCATTCTCTTGTTTTTTCTAAAATATCAAAAATCTCTAAGAAAATAACAAATTTTGCATCTGTCCCTCTCGCACTCGTATGGATTAAGCACCAGCTTATTCCCAGGTGTTGTATTTGATGTTAATAAAGAGTTAATTCAAATCTTGTCTGTGCGAACTTAATTTGAAGTAATCCCATAAAACGATCTAAAGCTTGACAAGTTACCAAATTACGAGGAGACGATATATTCTCGCGACTGTAACGAGATGAAAAATCACTAATTTCAGAAAATCTTTTTAAAAACTGCAATCCGACTCGCGAGGACATTTATCCTGGATTTGAAGCGATTAAAAATTTTGAAAAAAAAAAAGGTTAAAATTCTTCGTTCCAGCGCGTAATCACCGAGGGTCGGTAATGTTATAAAAATTGGCGAGGTAGAATTTCGGGTGTAAAAATAAAGAAATATAATGATAAAACGGTGTGTATTAGACCGTCTGAGTGTTGACTGGGTGCGCTATTCCTAGTCCCGCAGGCTTTTTCGTTATCGACATTTTCATGGGAGGCGAGTGTGCGTGCGGTTACGTGCGTGAGTTTGTTCTCTCGCTCTCTCTGATGGCGAAGCTTTCGGTTCGTTGGTTGGCCCCAACGTCTGTGTACATTGCCGCCTGTTCGTGTGCTCGCCTCGCTCTGTACATCCTCTTTCTCTCTCTTTCTACCTCTTTACATACACATATAGAGATCGACGGTGTGTTAGGTTTCGTGTGTACGCCGAGTTTTCTGGAGGTTTCCCATAGCAACGCGAACGAGAGCCAGGAGAGCCGGCGAGAGAGAGAAAAGAGAGCTCAGGGGTGGCTTCGGCTCTCATTCGTAGAAAACTAGATGCGCCCTCTCTCTCTCTTTCTCTTTTTCTCCCTCTCGTGTGATTCCTCGCGTACGAGGAAAGATGTACGAAATCCGGAGAAAAAAATCGCCAGCGGTTCTCTCGAACGTAAGAGAGAAAAGGAGCGAACAAAAAATATATCCACAACTTATTGGCGGGATATTTTGAACGAGCTTGAGAAAAGTCTCGAAGAATTGCAGTTTCCTTGTCGTTTATAAAAATGTTGATTATCGCGCATTCTCAAAATGCAAGTGTTTAACACTTCTGGTTTTGTTTGAAAGTATTTGTTCTTGGTCCAAACTATTGTAAAAGCTCAACGTGCATCAGAAGATATTCTGTTTTCCGTTTGTAACATTTTAATGCATGAAAATTTGTAGACTCTGTGGAAGTTTTCTTAGATAATTTAACCGCAATCGAAAATTACTCTAAATAACAAAAGGAGAATTCTTTATTAAGGATCTCGAATCAAGACCAAGATGAAAATACTAATTTTTATACTAAAATTCAAACTTTTATGTTCATTTTCTTCCAACTACATTGTAAATCGAAGTAATACGAATACACATGAAAAATGTGTAATATTACTCAGTTGAGTGTGCAAAATTTTTACGATTTGTTAAAAAACACAGATATTTTTCTGAAATTCATTCGCATTTTGTGCAACATACAAATTTTACACGTTTAACGTGCCTAAAAAGTGACTACAAGACAAAAAGATTAACTTAATTTCCATGAAATTGTTGATGAAACCCAACATAAATAAATGGAATATGTTCTTCGAAACACAAGTGTCCCGTTTTGCATCCGACTGTACGAGCTCAAGTTTTGTTCGGACTAGTTCGGGACGAAAGTTCGCTCGAATCTTTCGCTACTGGAATCCGCCCCCGCGCTCTTCCCCTCTTCGACGTTGAGGCAAGTACCTCTATGTACCATCTCCTACACGCCACTCTCTCCCTTTTTCTCCCTCGATGGCTTGTGTATTTTGCTGGTAGATTGTACATAGAGGCGGCCATTTACCGGAGCGAGCCTCGCTCGTGTACAGCCCATATATTTTCTGGCCATGTACGCGCATTATGTACACCCGTATCTCGTTACTTTGTACATAATGTGTCGTACATAAGGAGGCTACGTACGTGCGCAACACGGATACGCCAGCGCGGGGAGACGTTTCTTCCTCTCCTCCTCCTGCCCCCCCCCTCCTCCTCCTCCTCCTCTTTCCCCCCTTCGGCGCCCCACTTCGCCTCTCCTCTCCTCTCCCCCTCCCACGAAACGCGCATACATAAAAAGGAGAATATAGGCAAAAGAGCTTTCGCGCAAAAAGTACACGGCCAGCAATTATAGTGCGGAAAATCATACCGAGTATTTCCGAATTAGTCGGATTTCATCCAATAAAACGTTACCTCTATCCTCTCGGACGCACAATGAACTTCCCGCTCATCCGAGAAATAAATTCCGTTTTGTTCTCCATCTCCGGAGATAAATTCGTCCGGACTATCGCCGGTGAAGCTCGATCGGAGATTTTGAGACTTTTGCGATTTTTTCAAAGTATCCGGGACGAATTCTGGTTTTTCGCCATTTTGGAAACCTTTCGGGGCGAAATTTACTCTCGTGGATATTGGTTCGTTTCATTTTCAGATGTTCATTTGGATTTTGTTTTTACGTAAATTTTTTTTGAATTGGCTAAAAGCTTTTTGGTTGATTTTCAAACGAGAAATGCAACGGGATTCGAAAATGGCGGAAAAAGTACGGGGTATAAGGGGAAAAGAGGACGAAAGAGATAGGTGTACGAGTCTCGCTATCGAATAACTCGATCGGCAGTCTCGAATTTCGAGGCTTTTAAGGCCCGATCGTGCGACGATGAATCTCGTGCGCCCTGCTCTCGACTGGCGCTTGTTTATACACGGACCGCGGATACGAGAGCTATAGCGCCGGTAAACGAATTCGCGGTCTCGATACTCGCGACCCCCTCTCGTGTCAACATCGCTCCAAATTTCGTTCGAAATCCACCGAAACATTCCCCTTAGACGCTTTCAAATCGAAAAGAATTCTAATCGCCATCAGAGCAAATTATTTACGAATGTTGTCCAACATTTTCCCATGTCTCTGATGTTTCAGTAAGATAAATATAGCGAGCAAAAATTAGTAAAACAAATTCTCACTCACCCCGATTGGCGCCATGATGTCCAATCTTTTTCAATTTCCAGAACCCTGAAAACAATAATTTTCAAATAAATAAACGCAAAGCGCATCCAAACGCAACATTTGTTTTGTTATTTTTAAATGATGATTAATATTTTGTTTCTTATTCTTTCAGGTCGTACCCGTCCCCAGTTCACAATGGAGTGCACAATGGATCCTCGATGAGTTGTTCCTCGCAAGGTATATAAACATTTTTCATTGAGGAAAAAAATACCTCAGAAATTTTTAAAAATTTTAAAGATGAAGAATTTTTCTGAAATTTGTATGGTTTTGGAATAATATTTTTATTGACGAAATCGTAAAATCAGGAGTGATGGTGAAACAAGAGGCAAGGGACGACGGTTACGAGACGAGTCACGATCCTGAGATGAGGAGCAACGGAGGTGACAGTAGTCAGCAATATCACGCGCCTCTGACGCCTCACACGCCACACACGCCTCACACGCCTCACACCCCGTCCCAGCAGCCAGGATCGAACGCCCCAACTCTGGGCCAGGTAAAATTCAACCAATCAAATTCATATCAGATAGAATAAAAATTAAATTTTGTCTCGAAATTCTTGTTTAATCGCATTACAATAAACTACAATTACTTATATTTGATTTTAAAATCATACGAAACGTCATTGTAGCCTCACAGATGTTCGGACAACTCATTCTCAAAGATCGTTGATATTTAAGGTGATGTTTAACCCCAACGAGTGCGAGAGGGACAGATGCAAAACGGATTTGCTATTTTCTCAGAGATTTTTGATATTTTAGAAAAAACAAGAGAATCACATTATTCTTTGATGAAGAGAGAACAACGTGATTCTTCTTTTTCTTCGAAAAATGTTTATTTTCAGAGAAAATAGCAAAGTTCGATTTTGCACGATATTAGGACACTTGAACATCACCTTAAAGAATTTCTTACGTGTCTCACGTTAAAATTATTTTTAAAAAATTCGGAATGAAATTTGACTTATGGCAAGACAAATATAATGTGCGACTTTTGCTGAAATTTTTACGAGATTGACCGTCTAGAAGTTGAGATATTTATTTTTGAACATCACAACTTTTTGTAATGGCTCATAAGAACTTATGTTAAAAAGTCTGATTTTGTACAATTAATATCTCGATTCCTATACGGTAAAGCTTCTAGAAATTTTGCACACTGTCCAATGTAATGCTAAAGAACGCCAATGTCTACTTTTAACGAATTATCTTTGAAATAATTTCGCTCGATAAAATTTGCCTTTACACGTTCAGTTGCTGATTTCAGTCACAAGTTCCGCAAGAACATTCTTAAAACAATATAAAAGTATCTGACAAATTTATTGGCTCAAAGCTTGATATTTTGCTTCAGATCTCAGTGACGATCATTTTGAAGAATTATTTGTCCGAAAAATTCACTTTATTGCATTAATTTCACGTGGAATACTTTTCGATGACGTTGAGGATTTTTTGAAAAAGATTATGTTGTTCTTTTCTGAAGAAATTCATTTAAAAACGTCGGATTTTTTGTTTTCTCCGTAATTTTCGTAAAGGTCTCGATAAAATGTGAGACTCCGGTCGACCCGTACTCGTTCGTGGACGAGGACATGTCGATGGGCAGCGGTATCAGAACGGCGAGTAGTCCAGGGGACAATAATCACGAGAACATGACGTGCCCAGGCGCGCAATCGGGGATCGTCACGCCAACGACTCCGTCGCCGGGGCCGATGTCGAACCAGCACCACCTCAACCTTGCCGCCATGAACGGCGTGAATCCTCTTCAGCTGCCGCATCAGCCGAAGAAACGGGGTCGAAAGAAAAAGTCGGAAATGGTGCTCACGCCCGAAGAGTAAGTTTCGATAAGCGCGACAACTTTCCTGTCTTTTTTTCCCGTTTTTTTTCCTTTTTTTTTTACTTTCTCTACAAAGAGAAATTCATCTCCCTCAAAATATTCTCGTCAAATACTCCTGAATTTTCCTCGCCAAATTAGTCACTTTCAACGAACGAATTTTCTCATAATTTGACGAGGACGACAGGGCAAGTTCCCTCTCTCTGTCTCTCTCTATCGAGAGAAATAATTGTTTCAGCTTTCGTAAAATACTCACCAATTATACGAGACGTCATCTTGAAAACGTCGGAATCTTTCTGAAATGCACGTGCTCGTTGAAACGAGTTTATTTCAAATTGGAAAATTCAATTATCCAAATTACCATTATCCTATATGCCTGTATGTGTGTGTGCTCCAGATTCAGAGCCTCCGCGATTCGAATAATTCGTACTTAACGGACGATTATTCGAAGGAGTGATAAAAAATTCAGAGCCCGAGGAAAATCGTTTTTTGACGTTTCAATTTTGGTTCGTTTGCAGGGCCGAGCTCGCCGAGGCGAAGAAGAAAGCCAAAACGTACAAGGAGAGAAAGAAGCACGACAGATTCGACGGGATGCCGGAGGAAGAAGTCAGCAAGAGAGTTCTCCCCGATCATCTGACGAGCAATCTCGACATAATTATCGTAAGTTTCATATTTTATAAATAAGATCAAAAAAATTGAATCTTACTGTAAAAAGACACGACACTGTTTTGACGACTTTGAATTTTCATATATCGGTTTTTTTATTATTTGGCGTCAAGACACTGCCGTGTCTCAAGATTTTCGTCACGTTTTTTTCATGTAGACAAATTTTTTCTATTTTCCTCTAAACGCTTAAAAATCGTATTCCGAATTTTTGCAACTCGTTGAAAAAAACTCTGTTTTATCCGAACTCGCTGTCAATAGTTATTCGCGCGTGTTCACGGTTTTTTTATTACCTGGTGTCAAGAC
The DNA here is from genome assembly GCA_030522605.1 of Cremastinae sp. B BG-2022a. Lineage (NCBI taxonomy): Eukaryota > Metazoa > Arthropoda > Insecta > Hymenoptera > Ichneumonidae > Cremastinae sp. B BG-2022a. The sequence goes on from JAPYYX010000081.1 coordinate 62,059, forward strand.
ACTGCCGTGTATTAAAGGGTTTCGGTACAATTGTCATAAAACTCAAGAAATTAACACGTAAAACCGATGGGGAATCGAAAAATATAATGATCAGAATTGAATAAAAAATGAAAACTATGTTCGTTATTATTAAATAAACGGAGATTAATTCCCAAAAAATATTCGTCTACGTATAGATATTGAGTTATTAAAGAAAACATTTCCGTTCTTATGCATGGAGCCTATAACTATATTCATAGAAAAACGACAATTTTCTCTTTCGATAACTCGAAAACTATGTAGATAGAAATTTTGAAAAAAATCATGTTCACGTATTTTATGTTAAACAACATCCTGACAAAATTTTATCACATTCTGATGATAGTCGCTTATGTACCGAAACACCTTAAGAGATTTTCTTCATGTTTTTTCACGTAGAAAAATTTTTCCTGAAATTTTCCTCCAAGCGTCCAAAAATCGAGCGTATTCCGAATTTTTGCAACTCGTTGAAAAAAACTCTGTTTTTTTCCGAATTCCCTCTGTCATTGTTGTTCACGCGTGTTCACGGTTTTTTTATTACTTGGCGTCAAGACATTCCCGTGTATTAAGAGATTTTCTTCGCGTTTTTTTAGGTGTACAAATTTTTTCGCGAATTTTCCTTCAAGTGTCCAAAAATCGAGCGTATTTCGAATTTTTGCAACTCGTTGAAAAAAACTGTTTTTTCCGAATTCTCTGTCAATAATTGTTGACAGAGAATTATAATTGTTCACGCGTATTGACAGTTTTTTCATTGCTTGGCGTCAAGACACTGCCGTGTCTGAAAATTTTCTTCACGTTTTTTTCACGTGAAAAAATGTTTCCTCGAATTTCCCTCCAAGCGTCCAAAAATCGAGCGTATCCCGAATTTTTGCAACTCGTCGAAAAAAAACTCTGTTTTTTCCGAACTCCCTGTCAATAATTGTTCACGCGTGATTCAAATTTCTCTCGCGGCCCGCTCGAGATAGTCTCTCGTTTCGGGATCCCCGGTTCATTGCTCGATACGCGGCGATCCGAGGAAATTCGGTTATTTCGTCGACGCGTTGTAATCGCGGTCAAATCGGCGTTACCCTCCTCCTTCTATTCCAATCATTCTCCCCCGCGTTTCACGGTGCGACTATTTCACACGCACAGTTGAACGGTTTGAACTGATCGAGATGTACAGTAATACCGAATCCTCCCGATATTATACACTTTTCCCGCGGATTATCGTTATCTCGACAAATCGTTTCTGTTATCCGGGATGAAACAAAAAAAAAGTTGGCGAGGACCGGTCGCTCGTTCCATTCTTTTGTCAAGGATGAACCAAGAAAATTTGTGCATCACCGACTGAAAAAAAAAAAAATTTTTTTTTCTCGTTTGAACTGCACAATAAAAAACGACAATCCACATGAAGTTCGTGTAAACAGTTTGCCGCGCATGAATTTCTCTCTATAAATCCTCCGAACGACATAATGCGGCTTCGATTATGTATACGGGGAACTTTTTCGAAACCGCGCTCGTTCCCGGAGCCGAAGGCGGGGGGTAAAGAGGGAGAGAAAAACGAAAAACGCGTTTGGAGTGCTCAAAAGTGGAACTGCAGATGGGCAAATAATGGAGAGCCGCGTGTCTGATGGAAGTGTTTCGGGAAACGAATGTTGGCTCAATGGGAATTTGTATTGGTGTTTGAAGAAAAGCACGCGGGCGATGTAACGTCGGTGCGAGCGCGGGCCCGAGCGCGGCGTTCAGATATCCTTGGACTCTGGCATGATTAGTTACCTAATCTTCGAAGCGAAGAGGGAACACCGATAACACGCTTCGCCTTAACGTTAGTTGCGCAACAGGTATAATGTCTACTACCGTTATGCGAGAGATTGAGCGTAAACTAATGTACACGACGAAAACAAGCGTCGCTTCTGCACACACGAGTCGAACCTCTCTCTGTCTCTTTCTATCTCTCTTTGCGCACATTGCATACCGGGTGTCCGATCAATTCGGAACGATCGTCAAATCAGGATTTGCACATTTTTTTTTACGGTTTTTTTATGGGTGATTCGAGATTTACGAGATTGATAAGAATCAGATCGATGTCTGCATTGTTTTGAAATTGGTTATATTTTATCAACGATTGTAATCACTGAACAGGGAGCTCTCAATTTTCGTTACAAATTTTCGACGCGTTTTTTAAATTTCAAGGTTTCTTAATACCACAATATAGGCAAACTTATGTTTAAATACATAGAGAATTCAAAAATGATGAATCTTTGATGAAATTTGGCGAGAATGTTCTTATACGTCAAATAAGTAACAATAATTGACTAACAAAATACGTTGTTACACATGACACCTCTATACCTATGTCTAAAAAGCATATTTTCATTGTTCTATTACTTTGTACATATGGGGACAAAAATTTTGAAAAAAATTCTGTCAAATTTTTGTAAAAGTTCTGTTCCAATTTCATCAAATTCTTATCATTTTTATTTTTAGCATTAAAACCGCTTCAACTTTATTCAATGAGAAACTTTTCGTAAATACAGAAGTCTTTATTATTTCGGATAGACCTCCAAAATACGATCCAGCAGAAAATAATGTTTTTAGTCGCTGTTCTTTTATGCTCGATACAAAATTCACCGAGTAAATTAGAAAGAATACAAAAATTTTCCAATCCTCCAATTCAATTCAAATTTAAAAATCTCCCAACAATGAATCGAAAGTTTTGAATAAAGTTTCAACGAGTCAATGGACTCAGTCACGAGACTCGTTTCTGACACTCGATAACAAAATTTATGACCGATAAGTCGAATAGTTCCGTTTCGTACAGTCGCGTCTTTAGTCCCCGTCCACATCCGACCTCCTCAATTTTGACATTGAGTACCGGGACACCCTGTGAATGGGAGCGTGTTGCATAATCGTCGCGCAGACTTTGGCGTTACCGGATACGGATAGAGCTCTCGCGCCCACTGAGGACAACGGTAATAGCTGGAAGAAGAGCCGCGAGAGAGCGAGAGAGAGAGAGAGGGACAGCGAAAAGGCGGGCTCTCCCGAAGTTGGAAACTCCCGTTCCTCGCGTAGGAAACTGAGGAGGGAAGGAGAAACTTGCGAGGAGGCATCTCTCCCCCCTTCCTCCTTCGGTCTACTAAAACTCTTCCGATAACCGAATGCGGAAACTTGGGAAGCTCAGGGGTGGAAGAGGGACTTTCACCTTGAATGTATCCGCGGGCCTCTCCGTCGTCGTGTACTACGGAACGTAGTAATGGCGACTATTCGATTAATCGAACTCGCTAGATTCGCTCGAAACTTTTCTCATGTTTTTTCTCCCATCCCGCCGGCCTCGAGAAATTAACTCCGCTTCGGTTATAAGGTCGCATGAATGAAAACTTGACCTGTAGGAGTTTCAACAACTTTCCTTCTCGAGGCAACGTCCTATAACACATTTTTTTTCCATTCACTCTTTCTCTATTATTTTTTCGCTCTATATGTATATAAAACCCGCGATATATCGTCTTCTTACATTCTTACGTGAATTCTTGTTTTTCCAGATTGGCATTAATCCTGGATTATTCGCGGCGTACAAGGGTCATCATTACGCCGGGCCCGGCAATCACTTCTGTAAGTAGAGCCTGTCGCAGCGGAATTACGCAATGATCGTCAAAAGACGCTTGGAACGAAATTCAAGATTGGAGACTCGCGAACTCGATAATCTCGTGAAGTTATCTGGTATTCGAAAAAAAAAGAATCAACAAGAGTACTTCGATGATCAAAACACGAATGCGCGCTCCGAAATTCGAAAAAACAAAAAAAAAACGAAAAAACTAAATGAAAGATAGAGAAGAGTTTCTGAGCTGGTCGAATTTGTAAGAGCGATAGAGGAGGTTAAAAATGGGAATAAGAGAGAAGAGCGTGTTTCTCATAATGCAGGCATGTACGCGTGAGTTTTGCACGCGTTGTAAACTCGGCGAGAAAAAGGAGAAACAAAAAGAGGGGGGTTGGGGGGGCGCAGGTTGAAATTCGCGATTTTCTCTTTTCCTCGTGGGTGCTCGCAAGCCTCTTCTCGGGCTGTTAGGCCAGGCGAGAGAGGGCTCGATTTTCCAGGGTTTTCCCGGGGGTTTTGTGGGCACGCTGTTCCAGTGTGTGTACCGGGAGGGAAGCCACCGAAGGGAAAAGAGGGTCGGCAGGAAAGGGGTCGTCCGGGCGACACGCTGCAGAGCGAGTGAGAACCTCCGAGCTTTTATGCTGCGTTGGCAAAGGGTGGAAAAGGGCGGCGGCGGCGGCAGCGGTGCACTGTTCAAAGAGCTCCGGGAGAATCGAAGGGAGAAAGGGACGAGAGCGAGGCTGAATGTGAAAGAGAAAGAGAGAGAGAGTGCGAGAAAGGGAAAGAGAGAGAGAAAGAGAGGGAAAGAGGGCAATGTGCTGCGAGCTCGCAGCAACCGGGAACGAAGAGAGACGAGGTAGAAACTATAATGAGCGGAGCGGAGGGCGAACGGGCAGGGGGAAGACTCTGTATGTGCGAGCTTGATGCTGTGTAAAAAGAGAGAGAGAGAGAGAGGAGGGAGGAAGGGGGGCGAGTGAGAGGTAAAAATGTTGGAAGCTGAGGTGGCGCGCACGGATGGACCGGCTGTTGGCTATGTGGGTGCTCCGTGGCCGCGGGGAGAGCGCGGGGGCGCTTAAGAGTATGTGCATATACACATCCACTGGGGATATATAGATGCGTCATGTACTCGGGGATCGAGGTGCGGAGGATGTATTCGTCGTATGCATGGGCTACTTCGTTCGGAATCGGATTTTTTATCCGTCGCTGAATCTCGCTCAAGTTTGCGTTGGTAAAATATACCAAGAACGCTCCTTCGTTTGTTTAAGAGGGAAAATAAATATTAATCTCGTAGTGTTGAAATATTCAAGCTTTTTTTAACGCATTTCGGAACGATAGTGACGTTAAAGATTTTTTTATGGCTTTTCCGAAAATTTTACTCAAAGAAATTGACTCAATTTTTTTTTTCATTTTTGTCCACATATTTTGTGAATAATTGAAAAACAAAGTTGTATTTTTTTAATATATTAATATAGCTTCTCGGTACAAGTAAATTCATTATCTAATTATGCGAGTACAGTAGACGAACACTGATGTTTAAGAATTTACATTCATTCGTTCAATAACAAAGAGTACTGCAATTTTTATTTAATTCTTGTTATTACTCGATTTTCTATTTTTTGCGTAATCAGTTGCGTTTATTTTTATCTTCTCACTCGAAACACTCTAAAAGCAAAATCTGACTCAATTTTACATATTTACTGATGTATAAAAGAAATCTACCTTTAATGAAGTCTGACTTTTTATTTTCGACATTTTTTTACGAAATGGAGTAAAATTGACGTTACGTATGAGCTGAATTAAAAAACAACTCAGGAGGAAAATTCTTATGTCAATGTAAGAAATCTTCCTGTTGTATTTGAAGGGAAAGTGATAAAATTGATAAAAAATTCATGGTCAACAAAAATATTAATTAAAAAAAAAAAGTTCTCTGCGACGTAATTAGAGGAAATTGGGGCCTATTTGAGGCAAATCGAGAGTGACGCGTTGTCGCGAGAGTCGTGGTGATAAACTCGAAGGGACTGTGGTCTTCGCAGGAGGTAAAACGCGGGTGAAAAGGGGCTGCGAGGGGAAGAAAAGGGAGCGAGGGTGAGCACTCGCCTATTCGCTCGATAGCGGCTCGCACAGCCCCATAGCTCCTTTCTCTCATCCTCTCTTTTTCTCTATCCACCTTTCTCGTTTTTTTTTCTACCTATATATATATACGTGCATGTTTTATCTCATCCCAACGCTACAATTTTTCCGGATTTTACTTATCCATCTGCCTCTCGATCTCTTCGCAGCGTCGACGCGCTCTCGAACGTGTATAAAATTTATGAGAATTTTAGTGAATTTTCAAGCTACCGCGTCAATCGATTATTGGCGATTAAAGCACCGGCAAAGTGTCTCGCGATTATTCAAGGTCGCGAAACGTCTGCCGGCGGGGATTTATTATTGTCATTTTTGTTCCGAGAGACACCGTGGAGAGAAATGGAAAGGGGAAGGACCCTCGCGATGAAAAAGGGTCGCATTTTTAGCCCACTTCCACTTGACCTTACTCAACAGCGTTCCTTTTTTATTTCACGTACGGAAAAATACGAGAGTCTCGAGAAAAACCTTCAGAACTTTTATCTCCCGTTTGTTCCCTCTCTCATTTTTTTTCTCTCGGTGTTATTCTTCTTATCGCCATTAGTCTGGTATCGTTGTTTTTCCTCGTGGGGATTAGGCCGGGGCAAAAACGTGTAAAACCGGCGGCCGTCCTCGCCGATGAGGGGAAGCCCCGTGAAAATTGATTTTCCAGGCTCTCTCTCTCTCTCTCGCTCCCGTTGCATTCCCGGTACGTAAACTCCGGGAGAGCTCGAGCCCTCTCTCTTCTTTTCCCCCTTTTCCACCCTCCGACCGCGGTTACAGGTTGGTGGCATCGACCTGCGACCTGGCGGTTACCAACGACACTGACGTCCAGCCCGATCTACAATCCGTGCACGAAAAAAAAAAAATTTCAAAAATTACAAGGCTTTAATGTCTTCTTTCGGGAACGGATACGGGGAAGCCTGATAAACGCGACGTTTCTGTAAAGAACACTAGCTATTGTTCGGATGTACAACGCGAGGTTCAACGAAATTGCTACGAGATACGTTTAAATAGAAATTATCGATATTTCGATGACAGTGTCATAATTGAATGTCATTATTATTCATTAAACAACAAATTATATTTCAATTTTGTATTTATAGTGATCAAAGAACCAGTTTTATCGCCCAAAATAGATACAAATTATTTGGACGCACGAAAATAGTCTACGAAAAAAAAAGAATGAAAGGGAAAAGTAATTAAAAAAACAATCGAACAAAAAGAATAGTTGGAAAGTCTTTGGTTTTTTCGTTAAAAAAAATTCGGGTAAAACGAGAGTTCCGCGAAGTTTTTCGAAGGCGCGGGCTCGCAAGGAATTAGTACGGCCGAGGGTAAAACAAGAGCACGTGAGAAGTCGAGGAAAGCCGGCGAAAAGGTCGGTTATAGCCGCGATGCTCTTTCCACGAAGCTGTTCTCACAACTTTGTTCGCGAAAGTTGCGAGCGTTCTCCCTCCCCCCCGGAGTCGGAGTTTGGAGTCGGTATGGGCCGTTGCTCGCTCTGCCAAGGTCACCGACATCCAGAGTGTACCAATACCATACCGTATAGCGCGCCCGCCAGCCGATCCCGCCAATTGTACGACACTGAAAATGGCGAGGGGCCACCTACCGGCACAATTCGCCGTTCTTTCCCTCCCCCCCTTAGCCCCGCGCTAGCCCTCCACCCCACGCTCACACTTCTTCCTGGCCGACGACTTTGCCGTAAAGTGATAAATTTCCCTCTCTCCCACTCGCACATAAATTCAACTCTCTGAAAACTTTTGCTCCGAGTCTCCTTGCCTCCCCCCTACGTTCGCGACCCTCTCAACAATTTTACGGTTTCGAGTTGTTACAAACGTGCCAAGCTCCCTCCCGCGACCATCGTACTTTCATTTAATCGGGAAATAAAAAAGTCTCCAGGCGAGGGAGAGAGAGAGAGAGAGATCGAGGTGGTACGTGGGTAGGAGAAAAGTGGAAGAAACAACGAAAAGGAAGTTTGAATTGTTTCACCCAGTGGCCCAGTATCGGAAACTCTTCCTCTTCTATGTTCCACTTTTTTAAAATTGTTTTTCCTCAAACTGTGGTATGACGGTTGCGTTACGAAATAATGTTTTTTGTGTATTACTTCATTGTTTTCATTGTCTCGTAGGGAAGTGTTTACACTTGAGCGGACTCACTCCAGAACCACTTACCGCTGATGACGATTACAAACTTCTTCGTTTGGGGATTGGATTCACGAATATGGTCGCGCGCGCAACCAAAGGGAGTGCCGATCTTACGCGAAAGGAAATCAAAGAAGGTACGTACGAAAAAAAAAAAAATTCACCAAAAACACTGGCGTTCGTAATACATAAATAAAACTCAAACTCATACTTACTCAAAAAAACCTTACTCAAAAAATTCAACGTTTTTACCGGAGTTGCTCCAACATTCGATGATGTCTGCTTTTATAATCCTCGCGCGTTTACACGGTCGATCTGTTTTTTCTCCAAATAAAAACAATTGTGAAAAAAATGCATACAGATGCCACGAAAGTACCCCAACGACTGACCGGAGCGGAGTAACCGTTCGCGGATTAGCAGCGTTTCGGCCATGTATTGAATAAACAATAGAGTAGTGGGAATGACATAAAAATACAGGAAGCCATTAGACGTTTGACTTTACGCCACTAGAGCGCTCCTAAAAAAGTGGCCAAATATTAAACACGGGAATATGCACAAAGTGTCATCTTCTGTTATTTTTGCGTATTTTCGGCTTAAAAAGTTCGAACTAGTGGGATTCTATTTTTACCGACATTGCATTGTTTGCTTTTTTCCGAATTATTATCCGTGCGACAAAAATTGATTTAATCCGAATTACAATTACAACTAAGAAATAATTATGAGCGAGAAAAAAATATTAAAAGCGTCATCTTCTGTTATTTTTGCGTATTTTCGAATTAAAAAGTTTGAACTAGTCGGATTCTATTTTTACCGACATTGCATTGTTTGCTTTTTTCCGCAGTATTTTCCGTGCGACAAAAATTGATTTAATCCGAATTACAATTACGGGCTATAGGAAAAAATGTTTTTTGTGTTCTACATATTATTTGGTTTGTATTTTTAGGAAGTCACGTACTGCTGGAGAAACTACGAAAGTACAAGCCGAAAATCGCTGTATTCAATGGCAAACTGATTTACGAGGTGTTTTCGGGAAAGAAAGAATTTGGGTTCGGAAGGCAGCCAACTCTGGTCGATGGCACGAATACGGTAAGCGAAAAAAATTTTTTACTTGATGTTTAGAAAATAGAAGAGAAGGAAGGTGAGGAATAAAAAAATACTCGACTTTCTCAGCACATGTGGGTGATGCCGTCGAGCAGTGCGAGATGCGCGCAATTGCCGCGAGCAGCGGACAAAGTCCCGTACTACGCGGCGCTGAAGAAGTTCCGGGATTACCTGAACGGGACGATAGCCCATTTGGACGAGTCCGACATTGTGTTTGCGGACACGAAGCTGAAGAAGAAGGACACCGACTCGTCGGACGAGAGGAAGTCGCTGTTCGCGGACGAGATGGGCGGCGACGGTGATAGCACCATGACGGATCTGAGCACGACGACGATAAAGCAAGAGTCCGGACTGATCCCGGGTAAGAAAAAACGCGGAAGGCCGAAGAAGATCAAGAATCCGGATGATCAACCTCAGCCGGAGATGGAGAAGATCGACACGAATGGCGAAATCGTGAAGAAGCGTCGCGGCCGTCCGAAAAAGATTCATCAACAGGCGAAGCTTCAGGAACGGGAGGAGCGCGAGAGGGAACAACACCAACAGCAACATCATCCCCACCAGCAGCATCAGCAACAGCACGTGCAGCACCATCCGCACAACTCGCAGTTGCTATCACATGGTCAGCAACAGCAGCACCAGGATATGAGTCACATGAGCGAGGCTTACGGGAGTTCGACGTTACCCCACTGTTTTTCGCCCCCGCTGATGTCTCCGCCGAAGCCTTTCGCCCACATGGCGCCGTATCCTCAATCCTTGAGCGACGGGAACTTCTTCGGCCAGACGATAAACGACAGTCCGTACAACATGAGCGCGAAGCACAGTCCCGTGCACATGCAGCACTACAGCCAAAGCCCGAAGTCGATGTCGCTCTCGTTCACCCATTCTGATCTCTCATCGGAGATAAACACAGCGATACCTTCGGAGAACAATCTTGAGCCTTCGCCGTTGACATCGCCGAGCGTTGAGCATCCGGATTTCGAGCCGCCCACCAGTATTTCCCAGCAGCAGCAGAATCATCCCAGTAACGAGCACAGACAGTACAACAGCTCCGCGACGACGGAGACTTCCGGCTCGCAGAGCAATCCCGGGACACCTTCGCACTCGGGTTATCCGAATTACATGGCGTTCCACGAGCAGCAGCAGCAGCAACCCCAGGATAATCGTCATCCCCACCAGACAACGCCGACGAGCGAGCAACAGCAACACACGCCTCCCCACGGTCACACGACGACGCAACACTCGTCGATGTCACCGCACCATCATCAACATCCTCACGAGCAGTACGGAATAAAGAGGAATTCCTCCCAGGATGTGGCATCAAAGAGTCTGAGTGACCTTGAATCGTTGGTAGACCAGATACCTAGCATCGCTGACGGAGGCAACCAGCGTCTCCAGCACGGCCACTCGGCTCTCAGCGATGAATCCCTGGCTGACAAGATGGAACCTCACCATCAGTCGTACCTGTCGGGCTTCCCCAGTGTAACTATGGCCAACTACAGTCCACCTCTGGGACCCGGAGCTCCTCTCTATCCGAGTTCACTCCATTACGGAGAGAATTACGGTTCGCTGTACGGCATGAACGGACGTCAACAGTCGTCGCAGCACGAGCAACAGCAGCAGCAGCAACAACAGCAGCAGCAGCAGCAGCAACAACAGCAGCAGCAACAACAGCAACAGCAGCAGCAGCAACAACATAGCAAATCATACACGGTCGAGAATCTCGCTTCGAGCAATTACACACCGAGCATGAGTCACGGACAGGCGGGCAATGCGTACTCGAACATCATACCCGGGCCGCACTATCCGGTCTCGATGGGCTCAACGAACGGTTACCTCTTCAGTGGTCTAGAGACGAGCCTCATGCAGCGAACGTACGGCATGACGGGGATCGGAGCGATGGGCGGAATGCATCCATCCCTGGGACACATGGCCAACCCTTATCCGTACAACGCGACGTATTCGAGCTCCTTCGACGCTTACCCCACTCCACCCGGTGGAATTCACGCGCCCAGCGCCAACTACCCCGGGTACCCTGGAGGCCATCCCGCTCCCGGTAACTCAACACCACCCTCTTACCTCCAATCTCATCATAGACCATCCGTCGATCTCGCGTACGACGGCGTATGATGATCGCTCCGAGCGACCTCCAACGTCGATCGAATCTGATCGTCCGATTGTTCGTTCTCGCTGTTCTTCATTCTCCCGACGTTGCGTCCTCCATCCACGGCTCGCGCAACGCGAGAAGACTATGCTAACGTTTTTTACGTATTTTTTATTACGTATCGCGTATTTTCGAGTCCTCGAGATCGCGAGGCTCAAAATAATTGCGAGTCTCGCAATTTCGAGGGCTCAGCTGTGCTCAATCTAGTCGAAGAGTTCAGCGATCGTCGAACACCGATTGTGAGTGATACGAGAAAGAGGACGATGAGGCGAGTAGCGGTGCTAAACCGATTCGGGGGCTCCAAAATTCGGGAACTCGATCCGATCGTAAACGAGCGATCTCGCGATATCGTATATCGTTTATTGCCAGACTTTTATTATTGTTGCTGTTGTTGTTGTTATTGTTGTTGCGCATTGCCGATTTCTATCAAGCACGACTATAATTACGAAAGAAATTGTGTTCGTCTTATCCGAGAATCATTTTTTTTGTTCTCGGCGGGTTCCCGCTTCACGGGACAGGAAAAGTATAACCTCGCTCGCGGGACACACAATATTTCTTTTCTCTTTTATTGTACGTAAATATATAACAAAATAATGAAGCGACGTTACCGCGGATCGCCGCGACGCTTTCGAGTTCCCGTAACGGTCCTTTCGAGTCTACCGAGATCGAAGAGAATGAAACAAAGTAACTGCTCGCCTCGCGTCCATTCGTGAATCTGCATGCGTTACAGTTGTTTCGCGACGGAGGAGACACCATCGGGAGGAGGATGAAGCGAGAGTGAGAAAAAACGGACGAGATATCGTACGATCCAATCACGTGCGGAGCTATCGATAATCGACGAACACAATGTAACGTAAGGGTGTACATTTATTTCTTTCCATCTTTTTTTCCGGTAACATCGGAATTTAAAGAGAGAAAGAGCGCTCGTCCTTTTGTAAATACTTGAAGTTCGAAGAGAATTGTTTTTTCTTTCTTTTTTTTTCATAGGAGTTTAAAGAGAAAGCCCCGTTTTCGCTGACGGGGCGAAGGCGGAATGTACCGAATTAGGTGGTGAGAGTAATGGCGAGAGAGTGTAAAAAAGTGAGAAAACCGATGGAGCAAATGGTTTCGATTTTTTTTAGATACATAGATGATAGTGGTCGAGCAACGACCGTGCGGATTTCGAGTCTCGCGGACCGAGCGTAACCTGGGTCGCTTTTGAATCGGAGTGGACAGATGGGAGCGAGCGAGAAAATAAAAAAAGCGAGACGAAGCTCTCGAGAAATTTGGCTTATAAGAAAATGATGGTTGTCTGGGAGAGTTGGTCGACTGTTGTTACATTGTTGTCATTTTACTACGAGATCACACTGGACGTCACTGCGGAGCGCCTCGGTGTTGAGGATAAGAAACGCGAGTACGCGATGAGTGAAAAAAAATATAAATGCTAGGAAACGTTTCTACGGAAAGAAAGAGAGAGAGCGATTGCCCTTGCGAAGGACAGAAACAGGCAAAAAATTCGCGCGGCTACATTTTTATTGCTAATTAAACGTTTAAGGAAATTTAACGGGATGGAAAAGTGAGATAGACGAGAGAAAGCGGAATAAAAACGAAGTTACTACGAGCGAGAGAGAGAGGAGAGTGTGTGTAGAGGGAGCGCGTTGCGTTATGTTATGCCATAATTATATTCTATTACGTTTTTTCGAACTCGCTAATAAGTCATCGGGATTTGAGAAGAATGAGAGTGTGGAGCGTGCGTGAAGATATAAACGTATGTGTGTATGTGTGCGTGCGCGTGTGTGTCTTCGCTGACCGATGCTCACTCGCATTGCTAAATAATTATTCATCGAGACGAAATAATAAATCACACGTACCCCCACACACACACACATACACCCGCACACATACACAAAACGCGTACAAACAAAAATTCTCAAACTAAAATTATCGCTGTAAAATTGACGCGTCGATTTTATTATACATAAACATTGAATATAAATATATATAGATATTATATATATAAATATAATTAAAAAAAAAAATTATATAAATATTATATTGAATCTAGGTTACGAGAGAGAGCAAGAGAGGGAATAACGTGAATTAACACTTGTCGAGTAATCCACATAGAATGTGTCAAGAGGAAGATGAGCGCGACGGCTATTAGAGAAAAATAATCGAGGCGGACGAAGTTTCGAAGATGACGATGATGCACAGGGTATAGATGAAGTCGTTGATACAATAACTGCTGTCTATATATACATATATGTAAACATAAGAATATCGTAGATGTTTCTTTCGTTCTATCGGCCTCAGAAGGGAAAAAGGTGAATCAATCGAGTGAGCTGTCTAGTAGATGTTTTTTTCCTCAAGAATCCTCGCAGATTTACAGTTATTGGGAGAGGGCGAAGGAGCAAAAGAGAGCCTTTCCGACGAGAAGAGGAGAAAAAAAGGGGAAGAAAATTCAGAGGATAAAAGAATGTGCGATAAAAGGATATTAAGTGTCGTAAATGTTACTTATTTCATCGAGACACCTCAATTGGGTTAAACCAATCGCTATATCCACACACACAACACGTACACACACGCGAACACAAAATTGATAGAGATGAGAAAAAAAAAGTGAAGCATATATTGATTGACTCATTGTTTTTTGGTCGACAACGGGCGGAAGTTTATCGGCAGACACACTGATTGTAAATTAATATATAATAAAAATTGAGAAAAAAAGAAACACACACAAAAAATAATAATAATGAAGTATATTATGTACGTACTTATATGATAAAAAAGATTGAATAGCTGTTGCACCACGCATCCGAGTTTATCGACAGAGTATAAGCTAAAGAGAGCTTACCGACCAAGCCGGTCGCCGACATATTTTTTAATCGCCTGAAACTTTTATCGTTCTCAATAACTAGTTATTCTACACAATAACACATGGATATGGTGGCATTTAACGTTGACTCGACTTTAACAACAATCGTGGATTGTTTAGATTGTGGCGATTATTTTCTTTGCGCACGCGCCGCCATTCTGGTAGACAGTTTTTCGACTCTGTAGGAAAAAAAATCTTACGCCGCTGCTACAAGTTGGCAATGAATCGAATCTTTTTAATTATGTATTTAAAATAAATTGGAAATGTACAGCTGAAATGATAGAACGCTTGCAATTCGATGAGATCAAAATCAAACGCAGGGTCAAGTTTACATTGAATGCCCCATACGTGTCGTTCAACTTACCGATGTAACGATTATGGGATATCCCCCGCAACATTCGCGATAGTACGATCCTTAAAATGTGTTTTATATCGATAAGATCGAAAAGAACGAAATGGATCTACATGTACTTAATTTGAATAATTTTTGGCTCGCGCGGAGAAAAATAACATTTTTGGATGTTCCAGAAGGAAGGAGAAAAAAGTAAATACGATGTGTAACAATTTATATTCTTGTCTCGATTCTTTATCGCGCCGCGCTTACAACGTCATATCTCCAATTATTTCGCTCCAATCCAAAAAATCCATCCGTCATTCAACAGAAATTTCCAACATAGGTGAACATACGCAGAATCACCGGCATTATCACTGGCTACGGGCTCTCATCGTTGATTTTCTCATCTCGTAACGTGTTGTGGCTATTAATGATTCTTCCCGAATCGTATTTTTTCAATTTACATATTTTGGCATCTTCAGAAAAATTTGAATACATTTTCTTATTCTAAAAAAAATCAAATTATGTACTGCTTATTTATCAAATAGTTAAACAAAACTCCATCGCATTACCATAAGAACATAATCATTAGAATCATTTTTTGCACGTTCCACGTGTACCACGTTGATCATAGATGGCGGTGTAAAGCAGTTCTGAAATTGTTGTTTCCAGTTGTAGGTTATGTGATTCGTACGTAAACAATTTTTGGGGTTAGACAAAACATCTGAAACAATGCCGTTGATAATAATTACGGGAATTCCGTCAAGTGGAAAAACAAAACGATGTCAAGAAATAAAAAATTATTTCGAAGAGAAAAAGAGTAAAAAGGTAGAAATAATAAGTGAATTTGATGCGATCGTCAAAGCTGGATATGACAAGAATTCGTTCTACTCAGGTTGGAATATAATTAAAAATATCAAATTGACTACTATTAACTACAAAAAAAAATTAAAATAATTTTTTCTAGATTCTAAAAAAGAGAAAGGCGTTCGTTCGAACATTAAATCGATGGCTCAACGTCTTCTTAATCCTGTGGATCTTTTAATTATTGACGGATCAAATTATATTAAAGGATATCGATATGAGATCTATTGCATGTCAAAGTCGTACAAAACACCTCAGTGCACACTGCAATGTGATTTGCCAATTGAGCATGCTTGGTTGCTCAATGAAGGAAGACCAGAATCAGAACGCTATAACAGAGAAATTTTCGATGCATTGGTCATGAGGTCTGATTACTTTTACATAATTTCTGAAAAATCTTCAAATTTATATTTTATTCAATAATTTTAATTTTATTTAGATATGAAACCCCTGACAATCGAAATCGGTGGGATTCTCCTCTGTTTGCAGTCACTCCTGAAGATTTGTTACCATTTGAAGAAATTTACAACTCCTTATACGAAGTTAAAGCACCAAAACCAAACATGAGTACTCAATGCGTATGTATTCAAGTTCTAAATTATAATTTCTCCAAATTTATATGAAATTGTAATTTTTTGCATTGGTTTTGGTTTACAGGCTCCACTGTCATCTACAAACTATCTTTATGAACTGGACAAGCTCACTCAGGAAATTGTCACAGTAAGTTTAATATATTTATATTACTTCACTAAATTTATTGATGACAACGAATGAAAATAACTAATTTGATTACAGGCAATTTTGGCATCTGAACAAATGGGTGTGACAACGGATATAAAAATTCCAGGATATGACAATTTGAGAGTCGAAAGATCGAGTAATGCCTCACAATTGTCAAGACTTAGAAGGCAATTTCTTACTTATAGTAAGATGCACCAAATAGAAATTACGCAAATTCCACATTTATTTGTACAATATCTAAATAAAAATGTATGATATATTTTTTCTCAACACTTCTCGTTTTCGGAAAGATGTACTCATTTATTTCGTTTTTTTTTCTCCTTGTGGATAAATTTGGGGAACTGGATTTCTCATTCGGTAGTGACACTCCTGAATTTTTATCCAGCAAAGCTTACAAACTTGAACAATATTTTCTCGCTATACATAATACATTATTCGTAATAAATTCGCCTTTTCCTGCGCACTGTTTGCAATGACGTTCTCTATAAAATATACAATTCACTTTATTGTACGTACATAAAATTCTAGGCTTACAGTCATTCGTTCTACCCTGAGAACAAAGAAAACTTTACGAGAGCACAAGGCCGATCGGATAATGATTCGTAATAGAAAAAAATTGAAAATGTTGCTGGGTA
Organism: Cremastinae sp. B BG-2022a; assembly: GCA_030522605.1. NCBI lineage: Eukaryota > Metazoa > Arthropoda > Insecta > Hymenoptera > Ichneumonidae > Cremastinae sp. B BG-2022a. The sequence continues at coordinate 78,582 of JAPYYX010000081.1, forward strand.
AGGTACTAAAAAACTCTCGGCGAATTTTATTTGTGTTTTTTTTGCGTTTTCGTAGAGGCATTGTAGAAGGCACTGTTATAATTTGTATTATATTCACTGACTCAACGAAAAACGATCGATCGTGGTAATGTGCATTTCGGATTAATCGTACGAGTATGTCGTTAGCTTTAATCAATAATGACTAAAAGGCGAATCGGAAGACTCGAGAGGATAGAAAATAGAAAGAGAGAATGAATAAAAACACGCGATTGCGGTATAAATTCATATAGAAATTCTAAGCAATATCTCGAGACTAACCGATCTTGTCGTATTTACAAGTAAGACTTTACTATAGATACGTTTTTCTAGAATTTAATATTATGGATCGTTTGCTGATATTCTTTTTTCCATCATCTATTGGCAATTCAGTTTATAGGATTATTTCTGATATTCCGATTCGATTATCACGAAATTCTCGTATACACCTGCCCGTTTTAATTTTCTTGTTCTTGCGAGCCGTTCGTAGCCATAACTTCCACTCCATTTCGATTATCACTAATTGAGGTACTTCCGGATCTTCTTCTTGGCTTTCGACACACAAAATATACGCTGTTGTACTCACATTGTAACATACTATTTACATTTTGTGCGTAACGAGTCTTCACGTGGGTAGCTTCTTTCTGCATTAAAAAGATATTTTTATATACCAGATATTTCATTTAAGAACAAGATTCAGTTAGGAAATATTTACCTCCAATTGAAAACCGTATCCTTGAATAACTTCGCGAAGTATTGCATAACTCGGTTCTATCGAATCCTCCATTGGCATGTCGCTAAAGTGATACAACAATGGTCCAAGGTTTATCCAAATTCCACCAGGCTTCAAGATATTATATATTGTTTCGATAAATTGAACAACGTTGTTCGCGCAATCGATGAAGAAACATGTCGCAACGCAATCCCAATAATTATGCTCCGTGTAAACCTGGCAAATTATTTTTTTTTTTTTTTTTATAAAGTCAAAATAAAAGCAAAAGCAACTATGTCAGTTTACCTCTAGGAAGTCGCCTGCAGTCATCGAAAATTGTGCATTTTCTGGTAAATCGCTTGGATTCACATCGGGAAAATGAACAGCTTGGGTCTGATCATCTGCACCAAGATTATTCATATATTGATGAACCCAGGGATGAACTTGGTAAGAATTAATTCCCCTGCATCTGAAAGAATGTAATTTTTTTTAAAAATGACATTTACATTGTTTAATAATTTTTCTTTAAAATATTTTTTACTTGTTGAGAACAAAATGCGAGGCAAACAGCATGAAGAGCGAAAATTCGTTTCCTTGACAAGTGTAACCACGTCTCGCAATTTCATAAGCCAGACGTCCAAGTCCTGCACCAGGAACCAAAACCTGGATTTCTGATGGTGTACTGAAAAAATATGTGTTTTAATTTCGATTTTGAATTTCATCCTTCACATTAAAAAATTGAAATACAAATATAAATGCATGATCCTATTCGATTGTTAATTTTATTTTATGGATAGAGCATTGTGTGTAACCATTAAAATAATGACAACATTTTCATATTTTACACGAAAAAGTAGTTAACCCTGTGATAAATTAGTGGATGGATAGAATAACAATTATATTTGCTTGAAAACTGTTGTAGTTCATTATTTGTATTTGTAATTGAAATTTGCCATTCATAAGTAAGAAATTTCCCAATAATGATAAAGAGTACTTAAAAATGTGATTTAAAAAAAACTCATGGTCAAAAAGTGAACAACTAATGATAACTATTCAATAATATTATTCAAATGAGGATATCTACAACAGAGCGTGCAGAAATTATTTGAGTGTTATTGATAATGAGAAATAAAATGAATTGATTCTAAAAAATTAGGAATTCTATTTTTGTTAGTTTCAAGGTGAGTAAAAAAATTGATGCTAATTTACCAGTAATCCAGTGGGAACTGATTCATTATTTCATCTATAATTGGTTGATAACACGAGTTCCTCTCATCCGTTCCTTCCACACTCCAGTCACGTACTAATTGTTTGATAGTAGCTTGCACTTTTTCTTGATCTGCCAATACCGGTCGTGGATTCAGTGTCTGCAATCAGACCTACCTATATTTCATACAATAAAATTTTCTTCATTGTTTGTAGAGCCTCATTTGCGCGCCTTCACGAAGCAAAAGAGGAAAAACAAATCTTAAGCCATGAATGAGCGCACTGCTACTGTGTACTGTGTGTCATGAAAATCTTACATTGTCGTCATGAGAGGTTGTCAGGCTGACATTCTCAAAAATATGCGACGCATCCTTTATTATTAATTTTATTATGTCATCGTTGTTTTCTATGCAAATTTTAACCTCCTGAAGATGTTCCTTGTACTTTGCCAATAATTTTTGATGCAGAGATGGCAAAGATAATAAGTAGGATTCAGTTTTTTTGACTCTCTGCAACGAGTGTGGTCTGTAAAATAAATAATATTGAATTTAAATTATTAAAAAAAAGGCATTAGAAAGAGGTTATGCCTGTAACGTTTATTTAACAAATTGCATTCGTTGTGTATCTGTAAAATACTTCGATGGAATTATTCAGTAACGAAATCGAGGTTTGATAAATTTTTAAAAATTAGTGACACTTGTTTTCAATGTAAAATCGAGGTCGCGCGATTTCATATTTACGACGTGAATTACAGACAAGGATAAAAATAGAATTTAACGACGAATTTGATCACTAACTTGTAATATTTAAACGCGGAAACGATTCGCTGAAAATGTTTTCTCTCCTCATCATCCTCGTAATTGGTCTGCATCTTTTTCGGATAAGCCATCGTGTGCATCATATTTTTATTCCGATGCACTCTCGTTTATATTAGAAAAACACGATTTTTTCCTGGCCCTTTCGTCAACGATGACTTGGACACTTTTCTCGTTGTTTTCGCGCATGTGAATCTACGTGAGCTCGGTACACGTCAAAAAATTCGTGCACCGCGAGTCACAGCCTCTCGTACATACTTTTTTATCAAGCACGATATTACGAACGCGGTGAAAAAAAAAAACGTTAGCAAAACTACACACGGTTTTCGTCTGTTTTCTTTTTCTTCCTCCTTCACTATCGCCCTCTGCATGTTCCACTCACGCTCGCTTTAGTTGTGTTAATCTCATCGTGGGGGAGCGAGTGAGTTTTAAACAAATATATATGTATATTGATTCACACAAATGTATCGTACGCGTTTCACAGTGCGACAGCTCACGACAGCTCGCTGACCGGTGACGCCCTTACGCTTTTCAGAGTTAGTCATCCTGTCGAGCGAAAAAACATTTATTGTCCCCGAAACGGAGCGCTAACGATAAAAATTCCTATCAGCCGTCGAAAATTGGAAAAACACGATAATGGATGATCAGGGACGAAAAGTCATTGTCTGCGACAATGGAACGGGGGTGAGGTTATAACGCGTTTACTCTGCACACTTCAAACATTCATCACACATTCTATCTTTCAACAATATTATCAATAACCGAATGTGAATAATTCTTCCTGTGATTGAGTTCATCAACCCTCTTGGCAACCTCAAACGTTTCTTTCGTTCGGTGTCTCATTTATTGCTCCATTTACTAAGAACTTTGAAATTTTGCAGTTTATCAAATGTGGATACGCAGGTGCCAACTTTCCAGCTCACATATTCCCTTCGATTGTGGGCAGGCCAATTATCAGGGCTGTCAATAAGATCGGTGATATAGATGTGAAAGTGAGTACCAATGTTTTACCAAAACAATATATGTATATAGAATTGCTGCAAAAATAAAGTAAATCCAGATTTTATATAATGATTTTATGATAAAATTAACATCCTGTGCCAAAAGTATCAAATGAAAATGCAGTTCTATAATCAGATTTTATCCCATGTGATATAGCGATTAAAATAAAATTAATAAATAATTGTTGTAATTTCCAGCAAGAATTTTGCATTCGAGTAAGTCCAAACATCGAATATGACAGTTTGTTGTTTTGATTGACTATAAAGGCAGACAGTGAGGTCGATTACTTTTTTTTTTCAATTTTTTTCTTGCCCGTTTATACGTCTGTTTTGCTTGCTTATTTCAAAACATGCTGCAGCCATTGAAAGTTTGGAGATGATGATGAACAAATTTTTACATTATCATTATTTATATATGTTGAAATATATATACACCTTTACACATAATAATTGTCATTTATGTTTGTGTGTTTACATTTGCCCCCATAGGATGTGCTTAACATGCCTGTAAGTCTCAATAGCATTTTTAAACTGTACACAAATTATGGAACAAGCATGAATACATTATATTGTGTAGGAGAAGTTTGAAGGAAACTTTTCAGAAAACGAGAGTATTTTGTATTTTCATGGTATACAAGTTTTGTTACTGGGTCCGTTTTTACAAGATAAATTCGAAATATAAAAATCTTCCATTGAGTAATTGTGAAATGCTTACCATGAATATCGTTTTCATTAAAGTTTATTGTTACTGTGTCTTTCTGTGAACTCGTTCGTTTCTGCCAGTGATGATGCTTTGTTTGAATGGGTGAAAAAATTTACTTTGCTCCTGTTTTACTAAAAAACTTTCCAATAGGATCTACTAGTTGGCGATGAAGCTAGCAAACTACGCTCAATGCTGGAAGTCAGTTACCCAATGCAAAATGGAATAGTCAGGTACAAAAATATAAGCAAATTTTTTTTTCGTTGGTAATTTAATATGGCATATTCACAGAAATTGGGAGGACATGTGTCACATCTGGGATTATACTTTTGGAAAGGAAAAAATGAATATTAATCCTCGTGAAAGTAAAATTCTGTTGACCGAACCGCCGATGAATCCACTGGCAAACAGAAAGAAAATGATCGAGGTAAGAAAATGAGAATTTAAAAAATCCAGAAGAAACGTTTTTGTTAATAATAAAATTGTCTTCATTTTAAGGTGATGTTCGAAAAATATGGATTTGCCGGGACGTACATAGCCATCCAAGCTGTTTTGACGCTCTACGCTCAAGGATTGATTAGCGGCGTTGTAATAGACTCCGGTGATGGTGTTACGCACATTTGTCCAGTCTACGAGGAATACGCGCTACCCCACCTTACCCGGAGATTGGATATTGCCGGTCGTGACATAACGATGCATCTCATTAAATTATTGTGTTTGCGAGGATACGCGTTCAATCACTCTGCAGACTTTGAAACCGTTCGTATGATGAAGGAGAAACTTTGTTACATCAGCTATAATATTGAGACTGAAGTCAAATTGTCAAGAGAAACGACAGTTCTCGTTGAATCCTACACTGTGAGTATTAGGAAAGAAAGCTAATTGATTTTATTAAAATTTCTAGAATAAAACAAAATTAAACGATTCCAATTGATATTTATTTAGTAGAGAATTCGTTAGTGATGTACATAATTTTTCAGCTTCCTGACGGACGGGTGATAAAAGTCGGTCGCGAAAGATTCACAGCTCCCGAAGCTCTGTTCCAGCCGCATCTAATAAATGTCGAAGCTCAGGGAATAGCCGAGCTAGTTTTTAATACAATACAATCAGCTGACATCGACATGAGAAGCGAATTGTACAAGCATATTGTCCTTAGTGGTGGTAGTACAATGTATCCTGGTTTGCCGTCCAGACTCGAGCGTGAAATCAAACAACTTTATCTTCAACGTGTACTGAAAAACGACGTATCGAAGCTAGGGGTAAATTACGATTTTCCAACATATATTTACATCTCAATTGTGCATATCTGAGACTGTGATTTTTTTTTTCAGAAATTTAAAATTAAGATCGAAGATTCTCCGAGACGCAAAGATATGGTTTTTATGGGCGGTGCAGTTTTGGCGGAACTCACGAGAAATCGTGACTCCTTCTGGATAATGAAAGAAGAGTACGAGGAGAAGGGTCTCAGTGTGCTCAAAAAACTGACGACTTATGACACCAATTGATGAAATGTTTTATCGACAAATGAACATTCATTCACCACACTTTTGGGAGAAAAAGAAAAGTAATCAATCGTTTACAGGAGAAGCGTTATATTTCAAACGAGTGATTCGAGATAAAAAATATTCTCGATTGAATGTGATATGCGCTTTTTCGATCCTTAGTTAGGTAATAATGTAGTCGTGCCAACCGAGCTCATGTGTAAATACAAACAGAAAATAAGTCGCGACTTCGAGAAATGAAAAAATTTAATTGAGGCTACGATAAATGATACTTTCTCTCCGCTGCGACGTTAGTGTCTGAGGCAATATTAAAAAAAAAGACAAACGTGTATGGTAAAAACCTAATGAATGTGTCTAAAAAAAGTTTAAAATATTCGCAATTTCGTACGTTATTGTAATAATGTTACGAGTGTTTCCTCGGTAATCACGACATGTTTCGCATTTACTATTGTTACTCCAATTAATGTATATAATCGAAAGTCAATAGACAATTTTTTAATTAATTTTTTTTAACAATGAATTTTCACAGTCTTAGTAAGGGAACATGTAAAAACAAGACGAATAAATAATAAGAGATTTTTTATTTCGGCTGAAAAAAGGATTGAAGTGTATGGCCAAGTTATAATTTTAAGTTCAGAAAAAATGAAAGGTGTTAAAACTACTCTGAAGCAGGATGTAAAATAGTTAGGCAATAAGATTCAATACCGAAAAGAAAGGCTCTCCGTGATTGCATAAACCTCTAACAGTCTTTATTAAATTTCATTCGTATAAGCGACCGCGTTTTTAAGCATTTACGATATTCACAAATTTTTTCCCTTCGCCTTCCTCTCATTATATAAATAAAAGTAACAATATAATTTTCATCATCACTATACAGTTTCGCATATATAATTGGCAGAATGTAACGGTTCAATAGTTCAATGATGGCATTAGTACCTAAATTTGTACAGTTGGATTTTTGTGACGCAATTTTTAAAAATTATTCTTGTTCATGTCTTGCTTTCCTCTTTCCCCGTCAGTAATAATGATCTCATGTGCAACACTGAGAAACATCAATAATCGCGTTGACACCAAATGTTATCCAAAAATCCATAACATCGTTAAGCCTTATCGTGAAACAGTGAAAATTTTTCATTCTCTCGATCAAGTGATTTTACGAGTATATCGATAAGCGCCATCCATTCTCGACACTTCGGGAGATCTCGAAAATGGACCGGCTCACTATGCATGTATATATAATATACATGTTTGTATGCGAATAAAAAAGAACTCATTGTGTCGACGATCGCAGCTAGTTCGCGTTTTAGATTTATTTTTTACCCCGCGCATGAAATTATTATATATTCGCAAACATCCACCGATTGCCATTGATAAAAAACGATAATGTACTCTTTTTTTTCTTACGTGGATGCAGATTAGGGAAGTTTAAAAAATATTCAAGTGTGCCGTTTATTTCCATATACGCGAGTATGTATTCTCATGTATACATACGCGCGCACACGTAAATTTGTCTTACGAATGTATCTGCTTAAAATTCGATTGGCTTGTTTTTGCATTGATCAATGCAGTAATTCGTGAAGCGCTTCAAGAATTTTGGATACTCGCGTTTGTAGACAGCACGTAATACGGAAGCAGGTGCCCAGCCACCAGGATTTACTGAAAATAGAATAATAAAAATAACCGATGAATTCAAAATTTCAATAACTCTGGCCAGATTTTAGCTATTAGGAGCCTCGTTTGTAATATACTCGTTTTGTAATGATTCTTATGACGTTACGTCTGAGGTTTCAAATAACGAGTCGAAATTAGAGAATGCAAAATTAAAAATCGATTAGAGCGAAAAAGTTTCTTACCCACAGAGCAGTACGTAATTTTACACGTAATATCGTTGCGATCGATTTTTGATGGATCTTTTGGTGGATCTATGAATGTCTGGCAGACGATACACACAGTCAGATAAACTCTCACGCACTTGCCCGAGTTTGCCTGCAAATATAAAAAAAAATCGTGCGTCATTTTGAACGTAGAAACGTCAATAGGGTGATATACGTGCCACTTGTGAGTTATTCACGAACTAAAAATAGATGTACGAGCCACGTTTACGGCAATGTCGATACGGTTGAAAATATATAACGCGACTTACGGGATAATCTGTATGCTCTGTGCTATGGTTGCATACTATCCACAAATCCGAGCCGTCCGGATCCTCGGTGTCGGGCGAGCTGCGCATATGCGACCAAAAAAGAGCGTCCCTCTGGCTCGCTGGCCAGATACGTTTGTGCGTTTGCAAAAATATGAGCGTATCCTTCGATATGTTCTCAACTACCGTCATGTCCTCCAGTGTCGCTTCCCATCCGCTCCTGTACTCGGGACTGAAAAATATTTGACAGACTTCCCGACCCGTAACTCCCTTGACGACGTGACAAGCCATCAGCGGATCTACCACAAGACCATTGCACTCTTCTTCCCGTCTGTACATCCTCATGTCACCGTCCTCTGCGAATAATTGCCAGCCACCAGCTCCGCCGATTCCCAGTCGAGCGTAGTGAAGTTGCTGCATCGTCACCTCTTCGATCTGAATATCAATAAAAATAATTTTTAGGTATTTTATAACGAAACAAAAATTGTTTAATATTAAGAGAACCAAATTGATGTCAAAAAAAGGTAACTTTAAATTTTTCGTATAATACCTCGGGCCATAATCTGTGCGCTACAGCAGGACCAGAAGGACTCTTTGGTATTGCGACAGATTTTTGTTTCAGACGATCTCTGAGCTGGTTATCCTCGTCTATTTTGTCCAATCCTGTTTCCACCGCGTCGTAGAATTCTTCGTCACAGAGAGCGCTATGAGGACCTTCCTTGTGAATCATCAAAACAAAATTGTATTTATTTCGTCGAAAAATGTTACACGATTGAAAAAGATACGCAAGGGAGCTTATGTCTGTAAAGTCACGGTTGAAAATGTTGGAGAAAGTTTTTACGATAAAACTGAGCTTGAAACTTTTTAACAAAGTACACAAGTGTTATTAATGTTGAAAAATTTGATTACATATTCGTGATAAGATAACGTGTTATATGAAACTCACTTGAAACAACTTTGTTCTCATTCGTAATTTTCCCATCGTGCGTAAATTAAATTTGTCAAAAAAAAAAAAATTGAAATGAAAATAAAAAAAATAGTCTGCGCGTGCTATGAACGTCGAACGGACCTCGACAACGTCCGGCACCACACTAAACCACGAGTCTCTCTTTCGATACGCGGTTACTCATCGACGCAGTCTCTACAAAAATTGCGCAAGCATGTGATTTACTGAACCTTTCTTCACCCCGCTCCCAAGATCGTTGACATTGTATTGAAATAAACGCGTGGCATGAGACTTTTTGACACAAACTCCATGATAAGAGAAATGTTTACATTCTTTAAGCTCTCCATAATCTTTACGGGACTTAATCCAGCGTTAAAAAAATATGAAATTTCAAAACATCATAAATATTCGAGTTGGAAGCAAATTTCACTTTCGAATCGAGTGAGAGAGTTTTCAAAGATTTACGTACCGGCCCAATTCTTTTTTTTATATAGGTATAAAAAATTGTAAGATACGAAAAACGTCGTTCTTGACTGTGACGTTGTTTTGTTTTCTCTTGAATTGACAGACAATATCGATTTTCAGCGGCTACTAAGGTCTGTTAAGGAGTGTTCGGTAATTGAGTCTCGGTCTTGTTACGCGACGTTGTTCATTATAATAGGTTTGAGGAAAACCTTGAAATAATTAACGATATTTTTTTTGCTAAAGTTAAAAAATGCGATTTTTTTCTTTCGTTGATATCTTAGTCCGAGAATTCCAGACTACATTCGAGTCCAAATAAAAAATGTTGAGTGCTGCTGTACTGATAGGTATTTTGTAACTTTGAATTGACCACATGGCCTCATTACATAACGCGATTTGGTAGTCCGGTTGGATAGTACGTAAGAAAGCGGAATATCAATTGAGCGTCGAACCTAAACATTTTTTCGAGCGGCTCCGGCAAGGTCGAACAGTCAAAGCCCATCAAACGGCGCAGGTAATAGATGATGCAATGAGGAGTATCTTGTGAAATGTCTTTCATGGGAGAAAGGGGCGACCCGAGTCGGTCAAGGCCAATGAAAATACCGCGCGTTTCAAAGACGAGGGTAGCGTGGGGAATATGAAGACTCGAACATTTCCTAGCGCAAATTTATAGTTACCTCATAGTCCGGACCACCGTGAATAAGGACTCTGGGCCTTGTAGCATCGCCGCGATTAGTTGCAATTTGGTCTTTTAGGGCCTTACACAACTCTTGCATCTTGCGTTTCTTCTCGGTCTCTTTTTCCCATCTACGTCGCCATGCATCTTCCCTCTGTGACATCAGCTCGACGCAGTGCTGAAGCGTCGCCAATACTCCCTCGCTCGTTGCTTTGAAGGTTATCGCTTCCCCTTTGAAATCGACCGATTGCACAATTGGATCCGTATCCGAAGAGTTTAGAGATTCTGTACAGAAATTTAATTATTTTTTCAATCAATACAACACAAAAAGTTTGTAAGAGTACGGAATGTTTCGGGTATATTGTGTTTTAGCTCTATGCAAAGTTTGTAACTTGTTAACAAAAGACCTTGAAACTTTTCAAGTACATTGTCGACCGCGAATCGTTAAATATAAAAAATTCATGATTACCCGTGACAGAAAAATTTTTAGCGTTTTCCGCACACTCATCAAAGTATTTCTGCAACGAGTCAATTTGTTGCGTCAAAATATCTTTGAAAGTCTCTAATTCTGCGAGCTTCTCTTTGAGGCCTCGTGTACCGCGTTTGCTGAAACTTCCGGCGCTCGCTGTTGATTGTGTATTCGATATAAGCGATATCGCGCTTCCATGACGTTTCAAGCTATTTTCGCTACCATACCCAGATTCAGCCTGAAAACGTAACACGATTGAATTAATAAACGAATTTTTATCCATTTTTTTAAATCTGCAAGAAATTCGCGATGAAATGAGGTCTTATGTTCAAAAACTCTGTTGATCTTTTATCCAAAAACTCCATTTGCATGCTTTTTTTAATTTAAGTTCAAAGAAAAACGAGTCAAAAAACTTCCAGAGTAAAATGTGAGATTGTACTATGAAAAAAATTAATGTTTTATAACAATTGAACACAATGAATCTACTTTTTGATCAAATCAGAAAAAAAAGCAGAAATAAATTTCAATAAAAATTCTCACTTTGTAAGATTTTAGAACATCCACCCATCTCTGTTTTTCCTCAGGGCTATTTGCTCTCAAGTACCAGACCAAACCATCATTCACAGATACGTCAAACCTGCATTCGTCAAATTCATGAGCCTGAAAACAAAAAAAAATACATTAAAGAATAAATGAAAAAAGATAACAAAAGTTACAAAAAACTGTTTTTAATACCTTAATATCGGCCTTGTACAAACTGATGGAGCCACGGCAGCCAAAACCACTGTCCTGCTCTGACTTGTAATAGGACAATGTACCATTTTTCAGAACTATGAATCTTGTCTGCCAGCCGTGTATGTAATTAGTCCACTTTGACAATGTACCCTGAAGCTCAGGAACTATTGCTCCGTCTGATCCTTCGTCATCTATGTCATCACCATCGGCACCAATTTCCAGAGATTCAGTTTCTTCATTGTTGACCGTAGAAGTGTCCGTTGGATCTGCCATCGTCGGTAGTAGGAAGAAAAAAAAAGTGAAAGAAAATAACGCACTGCTGTTGATCTCAATCGTCAAACGGGATGATGCATCTTGCACGATTTCCTCGTCTTCCTGAACATGCGAAACAACTAAAACTTATTAAAAAAAGATAACAAAGAATTGTGAAAATTTTAAAGAAACTTGGAGCGTTGAAACGAACGTGATTGACACCATAACCTACATATTGGATCTTTCAAACAAAGTTTAACTACACTTGATAACAATGAATGCGTAAAGAAATTGGGTGAACAATGAAAAAAAAATATTATCGAAAAACACATATATTTGGTTGATTAAAAAGAGAAATGTATGAAAAAAAGTCTTACCTTCTCGACTACAAAATACGTCCTTTAATTTATGCTAAGAACGAATGACTCGTTTTTTTTTCTTTTCATTTAACGACCTCTGTCATAATGCAATTGGTTGTTTTCGACCGTAATATTTACCACGATGCAAAATACGATGGCAACTATCATAACATACGCGAACAAGTTTTCTAACAAATATTCGAAGTGCTGCGACAATGACGCCCGAATAGTATGGCGCGCTACTACAAATGACGTGCAAGCCTTGTGTTTTTTTTTCACTCGATTCCGTAGATTTTTTTAAATGATTGACCAACGTATTTTGCGTGCGCGATAATTGATACTTTAACGTACTGTACTAAATTGTCATAAACTTAAATCCAAAAATTAATTCCACCGGATTTTCATGAGAACATACCGAATACACTTTTAAGGCGAACTGTACAGCACACAGCAGTCTCTTATGGTAAAAACTCGTAAAATTATTTACTTCCGAATGAATTTGCAACGAGTCAGAGGAAACTTACGACGACATATGGTTGGTTGACGATTATTGTGACAAAAATCGACCGAGTTTCAACGACTATTGCGTCGTCAGGCGTTGAAATTCGATTCGTTTCTGTCAAAGCGACCTTCAATCAACATCAGATTACATACTGAAAACGTGTGATTACACGTTTAATTGTATTTTTCTCGAGTTTTCTGCTAAGGAAAAAATCTGAATTTTTTTCCGATTTCTTATTATCAACGAATAAAAGTTTATTTTTAAATAATTCGTTAATAGTTAATAACAAAACATTACTCCAATTTACAAAATGAATTGCTATTGTATATGAGCTGAGGTTCAATGGTTCATTAAATTGGCAGCTTATTGTCTTATGATGTTTATTGTTATTTAATGCATAATTAATTTGTACAAAATAGAGCTTACAACGATGATAACTTATGAATATAAAGTCCTCGCGGAATGCACAGTCCGATCAACAAACTAGTCTGTATGAGATATAACGACCAGCAGTCTCCGAAGGACGAATAATTTTAACGACTTGTCCTCTCTTGAGGCCAAAATATCTAGCAACGGGATCTCCAGCCTGGATACGCATCAGTTGGTTTTCCTTCAATTTGTACCTCGTTAGCAGTTCTTCTTTCTCGTCAGGAGTGAGGACTATATGTTCCGGGACCAACTCGTGCTCAGTAATATTAATCAAGAGTTCAGATTCCAAGAACTGTTCAAGTATGTATTTTGGAGCCATGTCAACCAACGATTGCTTGGCGGATGGTGTCATGCCTTGCTGAACCACAATGATCGCTCTGTTAAGGACAATTAATATGCATTTAGATTTTATTTTCTAAAGTACTACGACCTCCTAAATAATGTAATTAATTTCACCTGTGAATTTTTTCTTCCTGCATACGCTTGCAATAGGTCTTGATCGTTTTGATACCGATTTTCGGTTCGTCGGGAAAAAATACGAACAATTGATCGGTTGGGTCATCATTGTGTGCTACGAGTACAATCAAATCACTTCGAGCTGGTCTCTTCTCGCTCGGCTTATCGCCAAATTGTTCCTTGAATTGTTCTAAAGTTTGATCTAATTCATCCTGAGTTACGAGATAACCTCGATCGTGACAAAGTTGCATCACCGTTTTTCTTATCCTCCAGAGTTTGTAGGTTTCCGCTTCATCATCCATTGTTAAAGTTTAGTTTATTTTGATTTATCTTCGAGATCAATGAAGATTATTGAACGTTGAACAGCCAAATTTATTGATAAACAAACGCTTGCCATCAAACAGCACGCTTACCGGGCTTTATTTGATATATGAAACGTGAATTATAAATTTCCGATTAGATGGCTATGCCACAAGAACTATTGGTAAAGCCGGTAAACAGTTTGTTACCGACTGGGCAATTCACGCAAAACGATGGCGCTACTACAGAATTCCGAGTCAAATTTCAAATTGATGTCACCTTTCGATTGCATTTGATTGTAATTGTAAATAAACAATTCATGACCAAATGTGTTTTGATTACTCCAAAGGTGATTATCAAAGGATAACCAAATCATAAACATAATTTATGCTCGTGAAAATCTGACAAACAACCACGAACAATTTTATAACGGGAAAATGTTTATACATTTTTTTAGCACGAAATGCGAAAGCCATCAGCTGATCAACTTCGATGTATCAAAATAAAAAATGTTTACGATTATTGATGAAAACAAAAAATTCAAGATACAAATGTTTTATAAAAATTTCATCGAATCGATGGAAAGTGAATAAAATAAAATTTATTTCAAATTGATATACGCATACGTTCGGAAATGTATTTCCCATTTTCATTCAATTACTTACGAAGTTCTTATTAGCTGATTGCTCTAAAGTTCGCATCAACTAGTTTCGAAAAAGCTGCACTCTCCGGATGCATCGCATTGAAAAACGATATCCCAACAACATATGGGATGAAAATTCTCCCCCCTCTGCGGTGTTTTCCGCGCGCGCTTGATTCGTGGATAGGACCGCCCTCTGCAATTGTCGCCAGGTTAGATTTGTGCGACAGAACGGAGGGGTTACTGTTCTGCTTGTTAGAGCGAAAAAAGCAATAGCATTTTTCTTCATTTTTTATTCCTACGAAATAAAGACTCGTTGAAATACCGAAATACTAGGTTTATCGTCCAGAAGGGTGTCTCGATAAAAACATCGCGTCCATTCTTTCCGAACTGAAAAGATTTCTGAGATAAGAGAAATGGATGGTGGCAAAGTGGACGACGACAGTCCTTCGCGAGGCGGCATCAACGATGGCGATTGGATATGCCCTGACTCCCAGTGCGTAAACTCTGCACACACACATACGCATAACAAGATTTTTCTATATTTTTTGTTTTGATTTTAATTTTAGCACAATATTTAAATCCACTCGATGTCACGACAGATCAGAGATTCACCACTCGATCGATTGTTTTTTTTTTCACTTTGCTACTGAAATTCGCGATTTTCTTTTTTTTCTCTACTATCAATGCAGTAGCGTGCATTTGCATGTGTATAGAAATTCCAAACAGAATATACAAGATCTCTTCATTTATTGTATCTCGTAAAAAAAAATTTTTAATTCACTAATAAAGTAGTTTTGGAGTTGTTTACTTTAACTTTGAAAAGAATTGTTTCTAAATAGAAACAAATGTTGTCATTGCAGATGTGGTAATGTTAACTTTGCAAGAAGAAATTCCTGCAATCGGTGTGGCAAAGGTAAAGTATTCTGCAAATTTCTTTGCTGTCAGTGCTTTCTGGTAGAAGTGTCACTTTGCGTGTACATTTGATTAATTATAGACAGGGGAGAATGTCCAAAAAAAAAGAAACTTGGTCAGGAGATTGGCAAGGTAGCAGCTGAAAAAAGTAGAGGTTTATTTAGGTAAGTAAGAAAAATTAACAAATTAATTGAAAAATCAAATAAAATGAATTAATATGTTGCTGTTGGTTTTCAGTGCTGACGATTGGCAATGCAGTAAGTGCGGAAATGTCAATTGGGCTCGACGTCAACAATGCAATATGTGTAATGCACCAAAATTTGGAGAAGTCGAGGAACGTACAGGTTATGGTGGTGGTTATAACGATCGTGGTATCGTTGAGTACAAAGAGAGACGAGAGGAAGAAGATGATGAGTACGATGAGTTTGGTAGGCGCAAGAAACGCCGCAAATTAGAAAATCGTTCAGACGACGATTCCAAGGATTCTAGGTATAACAGTCCACCACGCAGCAAATTGAAAGACAATGATGACAAGTTAACGTCCACGGAAGTTTCGCATTCGCAGCGCGATGCATCGGAAAACGTAATTATCGATGACGGAACTACTTAGTCTGATTAATATTCATTTTTTCATTTGGTGTTGTTTTTTTTTTCCAGGAACTCGATGAGGAAGATGAAGAAGACGAGGAGGACGACGACGGTGACTTGTCAAAGTATGATCTCAGTGAATGGGATGATTTTGTTCCAGTGAAGAAAGGGTACGATACAAATTGTAAAACACTAAAGCTTTTTTATCGATAAAAATGCAATTTTTTTTCGATCTTTCTAGGTCCAATGGCAGCACAGTATCCTCAGAAAGTCAACGATCAAGGTGACAAATAATGGAGAAAAATAAACGTGAAAGTAGTCATAACTTTAACTGGAGTGCCTTCTGTTTCAGAAACGGTGACAAATTTCAAGATTCAGGCACGTCGAGCCAGTGAAACGCCAGACGAAAGATGGTGAAAGGTTTGGCTCGGGTTTTACGTGCCAAGAATATTGTGATAATGAATCAATCGATCTGTTACTTACAGGTGACCGAAGAAAACGGGAAGATGCCGCGTTCGCACATCCCGGTTCAAGAGAAAGAGATAAAACGAGAAAGAAATGAAAATATTAGTAGCCAAGAAAAGTTACGCAACAAAAATTTAGTAACTCAATCGAAGCTTCTTTTCGGTAATAAGAGAAATAAGGAGAAGAAGAACGAATGCAAAAGTTTAAAGTCTCACGAGATTATTAAACGCTTCGAGATAGACTAAATTTGGTCGACGACAAAAAGAGAAAGGAAAGAGAATTGTTCCTTATTGGTATAGCTCATGATGAGAATGAACGGGAAAAAAAGAGAGTTACCTTTTTCCCTTGCGCTCTCCCAGTTACAATCGTACTTGTGGTTGATTCCTTTTTGTAGATACCTATTTCTCTCTAAAATACTGCTATCATGGTAATTTCAAGTTTCTCCACGAAACTTATTAGATGCGAAGTCTCAACACTTTAGTATTTGAAAATTTAAACAAGGCACATTCTACAATCATAGACAGTCCGAGTGTTTCGCCTTAATGCTCTTCATTCGTGGTCGATAGCGTCGAGAGATGGCTCAATTCTTTTTTTTGTAAAAAAAAATCATTCCTCGAATAGACCACTTGAAAATTGTATGTATGTACACACTCGTATATAAATGCATACATAAGTAATAATTGATTATACCAAAAAAGTATAAAATCAAGGCACACGAACTAAGGCAGTATAAAACAAAAAAACTAGTTGCAGTTCGTAGATTCTTTCCTAGAAGAGTCTCCACGAATTTTCTTCAAATATCAATAATGTCGTCGCACTGAAGAATATGTTAAATAACAAAAAATATTTGTCCTCGCTCCGTCAGGGAGTTTAATTCTCATACAGACTTCTTGTAAATATCTTTATTTTATTTTTCATTTATAATAAAAATCATTCGTCAACAACATAATTGTTCTTAGTCAATTATTCTTTTCTTTTTTTTCTTCATTTTCTTTTACTTATACCATTATGCGCTAGGTGAGGTCATGATTATGCACAAAGTTGGTCACGAAGGAGGTTTTAGGGAAGGAGGATAATATAAGGAGAATTATGTTGCATCAGGCGTTTCGTGTCTGTTAATGTATATGTATACGTATTCGTGTATGTGTTTCCATCTGCCTGTTCATTAAGTGTCGATGTCGGTATGTGTTTATGTATGTATATATTTATATTTATATATATATATATATATTTATCGTATATATGTACAGTTATTAATTTGAGCTTGCTTGACTGCATTCAGTATTCATTTTTTTTCATTTAGTGATAAAGGAAGGATGAATCAACCCTGCCGTTTCTTTCTCATACGGCATCGGTTCTTTTTCATTCTCACGAATAACGCTATTCGATTTTACCGTAACAACTTTCAGCGAACTATTCATTCAATTTCTTCTCTCTCGCTCTCTCCTCCATCTCTTCCTGTTTAAACCGAAGTAATAAAAAAAAACGAAACAGTTCGAACGCGCTTTTTCAAACGAGAGTTTAACAAAGAAAATTTTCCCCTCCTTCGTAGCTCCGTGAACGTTTCCAACCGACGATGAGGATGATATGAAATAATAATAATAATAACATTAATAATAATATTAATCAGACGATTCGCTACGAAATGAAAAGCCGGATTTTATACGAGTATTTACAGCATCACTTTGGCAAACATTTGCACGGGTCGTCGTGAACATTATATAGAATTTACATTTTTGAGAGAGGCGCGAGAGACGGAGGGGGAAAATTCATCTCGATGTCCTCTCCGCTTCCTCTCCTCGACTAATGTTAATTTGGGAGACGAGATCTCGGTGCAGAGCCGTGTTTAAGGAAGTATCGAACAATAACGCGCTATCGGGAATTTAATAAAATGCCTCACGCCCCTTTTTTTTCCTTGCCTTCGCGATAAAAAAAATGTCAAGCCCCGAGAAAGTGAGAGAGATGAAACGAATAGTCAAACACGCACTCGCATACAAACTGCACACACGCGCGCACACTCACGCATACACAGAACGTAACGTGGAGGTCGATATCTCGAGTTGGACGATTTTTACTCGCGATTCGTATTGTTATTATGTTCCTCTCATACGAAATGAACGCCCTCGGGAGCGCCTCGCATCTTGTCTACTTGGGCATGAAGAACTGTTGGTGAGCGTGCGAATTCGGCGGCGGATGCAAATTTCCGTGAGGAGGTCCGCTTCCTCTCGTCCCGGTCGCGTACAGCTGCTGTTGAAAATTATGAAATTGCTGAGCGTAGTTCGGGTCGGCTATGCTCGGTCCACCGCCAACGAACGGACTGTTCTTGAAGTTGTTTCCGGCGCCGCCGCTTCCACCACCTCCCATTGTCGGGGGCAGAGGCTGCGAGGCATCGGGAGGTGGCCCGAGGCCCATGGGACTCGATTTACTTCCTGGCACGTACATTCCGGGATTCGTTTGATTCGTCACTTGCTGCTGCACCATATCAGGGGGGAAGACTTTGTCCGGATCCATTGGACTGCCAGGAAAAACGCCACCGCCGACCATATGTTGCATCCTCATCATACTGGGAGCTTGCCTCATATTCCCGCCGGGTCTCATGGAAGGGTGGATACCGCTATTGACCATCGACTGTTGTTGCTGTCCATCCATTCTCGGTGAACCAACCATGCCCGGTAGTCCAGCGGCACCCATGTTCGCGGGCATTCCTTGGTGCGGTCCCATATTATTTGGCACACAGCCATTTGGGAAGTATTGCAGATTCACCGACGGGGACGACATCTTGTTTTCTATGTTCGACATCGGGTTGGTGAAACGCTGAAGGAAGTCGAGACTCGGAGGCCCGCGGGGCGCATGGCCGACGTTTGGCCTAGCTGGTAAGTACTGTATGGTGTTCGGTGCACTAGGTTTCACCTGGATATTAGCACCGTTATAGGGATTCGGTCCTTGAACGTGTCCGCTCATGAGTCTCGGTGGGGGACCGTGAGGATCGCCGCCGGGATAGCCGCCTGGAGGACCGTTGTGAGGCCCGGACATCATTCCGTGGCCCATCATCGTGTGAACCATTTTGTTCGGCCCAGTACCAACGGGACTTCCCGTGTGAGAGGTTGTGGGACTGTAACTCGTCGGAGGGCCGCCCAAACCCATGCACATTCCGCTCATATCCCCAGTCTCGTTGACACCGGGTCCCATGTGACATCCACCATTCATCTCGTTATTTGGCATTTGCATCATGTGCATACCATGGGGATTTCCGAACGCCATCATTCCACCATTACCTCCGGCGTGCATGGGACCATCGTTACCCAGTGCATTGCTCGCTGCTGTGTTCGTCAACTGCTGTGACATTTGAGCGAGCGAAGTAATGGGATCGAAATGATTCGAGGCCATCGGTCCCATGGGCCCGAGACGACCACCGAGATTGTTAGGGTTCAGAGGAACGTTATCAGAGCCCTGATTCACGTTCGAAGCTCTACTGCAGGGGAAGGGAACTTGCTGACCAGGCATCTGAGGTCCTACATTGTTTCCTCCTTGATTAGGATTGAGCCCGGGTCCTTGAGGCTGTTGTTGTTGGCTCTGAGGATGTTGCTGTTGCGCATGCTGTTGTTGTTGCTGCTGCTGCTGTTGTTGTTGTTGTTGCTGCTGCTGCTGCTGCTGTTGTTGTTGCTGCTGCTGTTGTTGTTGCTGCTGCTGCTGCTGCTGTTGTTGCTGCTGCTGCAAGTCTTTACAGGAAGGTGGAGACGTTTCAGATTTTGTGTTTGGCGAAGCTGGCACCGTCCTCGGTGGTCCCATACTGTCACCAGTCATGTTCGGGTTCAGAGGCACTGGACTGCTCTGTGCGCTTGCCGATGTCTTGTTATTGTTATTATTGTTATTATTGACATTTGCTTTTCCAGCATCTACCGGTGTCTGCGGCGTTACGCTCCCAGGTGTGTGCGGAGTGTGTGGTGTGTGAGGACTGTGCATCGAAGCTCCAAACCCGCGATTCATACTGTCCATCGATGGACTCGCCACGTCCGTGCGACCAGTGAACTGACCATTGTTACCATCCATACTTCCGGGCAACATTCGTCCTGTGAGATCTGGATTATTTCCGGCGTTATTACTGTTGAGAAGAAAATTATACGAATTAGTTTCTGCATACTGTGCTCAAATACGAAAAAATTGATAAAAAATACAAAGAAAACACTTACGTCGTTGGAATGCCATCTTTTAGACTAGTATTAGGCTGCTTCTGTATTGTCAACTCTTGGCCCTCGAAAGTATTGAGATATTGTATTTGTTGAGGACTGGGTACGGGCATCAAATTTGCTTCTTTAACTCCCGCGGCGTTAACGCCTCCGTGTTGTTGTTTCTGTTGAGCTAAAGATTGCAGCGTACGGCAAAACATACCGTCCACTGCGTTTAAACATTGATTATTATTTTTTCCAACTTCAACAATAAATACAGACTTTCTTGAGAATTACAAAGCTGAAAAATTCGGCTCACCATTTGGAGGCTGATTCGACGGAAAATCGAGAGGATTTTCCTTTTGAGGTGTCGTGTTACTCGGACTGAGTGACGTTAAGTGTGATTGTGAGACGGGCGTACCGGGATTACTGTGATTAAGACGTGGCCCCGAGACCCCCGTGGATGCGGCAACGGCCGGATTAGGCGAGTCTTGACTAGTCGGACTCTGACCTGGCATATGACCAGTTCGTTGCTGATTGTTCAATTGAAATTGTCGATTGCAATCAGCCGGTGAATTTAGTGCGGAGCTCGCTCGTGGCGACGGTAACGACAGATTGCTCGTCGGATTGTTCGGTGATGACGGGTTCGGACTCTGTATCGCGATCGGCACGCTTGCAGATCTCGTCGTTTGATGGTAAGGAGGTGGAGGACCTTGACTTCTTGGCATGCCTACCATTCCGGAGCCTCGTAAAGGTACAGACCCGGGACTACCTACGCCGATCTTAAAAATCAAAAGGAAACGTTGTAAACTCATTTGGACGACCAAAAATGTTTTTTCAAGCAATGTTTAAGAATCAGTGTAGATGTTAACCTTATTTTTTCCATCGAGAAATTGATTCTGCAATTTGTGCCAATCCATTGACGTGGGACACTGACCAGGGCCGCTCGAAGGCGGCACATTAGTCGGTTGTCCGGAAGACGGCGGAGTACTTTGGGATGGGTCCATTGGACCGCTCGAATCGTCCTTGTGCTCGGGAAAAAATATCATCTGCATTTTTCTAATAGTAGCAAGCTGACTTTCGCGATGCTGTCTCTGCTGGGGCGTGAGATTCTCGTCGGGTACTTTGACACCCTGCAAAGACGGCTGTAGGCCACCAGGACCGGGACTCGTTGTTCCACCGAGGAGATTTGGACTGTGACCCATAACGGGATTCGTAGGTGGTTGTGTGTTTGCTGAAAAGAAAAAAAAAAGATCCGTCTCCTTTCTGCGCTTCAAGCGAGAGAATGACTCGTTTTTTTTAAATTCCTTACCAGAATTACTCGGTGAATTCGGCACGAGGCAAGGCACGTCTATATTTGTATCGTCCAACGATGATTCAGGATTCCCAAGTGAATTACCGCCGTTGATATTACGTATATTCGTCTGGTCGTTCCAGAAGGAGGGGGCATTTGGATCTAGAGCTGGCAAATCCGGCGGTTGCTCCGTTGGGAATCCGCTATTCGCACCACCACCCCCTTGGTGACCTTTTTGCTTCATCATCGCTAGACTGTTGAGCCATTGAGCGGGATTGTGTCGAAACTGGTTCACTTTGTTTGGATGTTTCTGAAAATTTTACGATTTTATTAGCCATTATTTTTCTCCCACACGTGCCAAGATTAAAATCGTAATCGGAAATAATCTTACATCGAGATATTTCTTCGTCGCTGGTTGGGCACAGTGATAGGCGATTATAGATGGATATTGACCCTGTAATACTGCATCAGCTCCCTTGTTCGCGAGGGTCGTAGAGAAAACGAATATCTGACTTTGCTGCTGCATGTACTGGGCCTCACCACCTCCTGTACCGCTACCCATTTGTTTACCAAGCACGTTACTCACCAGCGGTTGTATTCCATCTGTGAAGAACACAAAAAACAAAAATGTTTAAAAAAATTAATCATCTCCCAGTGCCAATTCTTTTGGATGCCTCGATATTAAATGAATATTGATTTTACTTTTTTTTCTTCTTTCAACTCTTTTTTTCATACCGGCTGGTAAATCGTCGGATGGATTGTTATGCTCATTCTCCTGCTTAACATTATTCAATATAGATTGATTAGCAGCTCCATTTTGGCTATCGCCAGGCATATTAGCCTCTCCGTTGGTAGGATCCAGCGCAGTATCCCTCGGACAATCGACGTTTTCCTCGCTGCCTGCATCCTCGCTCTTCAAAATGCCAGTTTCCTCCTTGATCTTCACCGTTTCGGAGTCCGGCTCTTCTTTTATCACTGCGCTTGTCATGCAGCTCGGTTCGTTGTTCTTCTTCTCTGTTTTCATGATAGCTGACTATCTCCGAGACTTCGCATTCCCTCGTCCTCCCCACCCACCCCCCCGCCTTCCTCCAACAATTTGCTCCGTTTCACAATTTTTTGCCTGCCGGCCTAGGCGAATTCAGCATGTACGCCATTTACTTGGCTCCTTATCAAAGTTTTTTTTCTTATGGCCAAGAATCGGAAGAAAAAACACAATATAAGATACTTCTTGATCTTTTATTAAAAATCCTTCCAACCGTTTTCTCACTGTTCGATCGAATCTCTCGAAAAAATTTCACAAACACCTGAGTTTTTGTACTCGAGAGGTTCGCGCGTATCGGAGAGGTTAAAAAGTCCTTTTGAGTTCGAGCGAACCTAAAAATTGAGAATATTTCACGTTCTTTTGTGTTTCACCATATTCCAGTTGATCCCGTGGACGGCGGGATGACCACTGTATTTTCTCGCTCGAGGTAAAAGCCCCGTGTAAACTGGAAAAAGCACTCATTCGATTATAAAATTCCTGAGGGAGTTCGTCGTGTTTTTTTTTTCTTTGCAGAGTTCAGCAAGTGGGTGGTAGAAAGCACGATCACATTCGGGCCAAAAAGATTTTACACGGTAAAAACGGTGTGCACACGCGGAAACACGATAAATAGCTCGGTGCAAGGAGGCATGGCCGTAAATTTGTTTGTTATAACTCTCCCACCCCTTAGCCCGTCTCCACTCGCGCTCGTTCGCTCGCTCGTTCTCTCTCTCTTTCTCTCTCTCTCCGAACGTCGCCGCACCAAATACGTGACTTTGAGCGGGCAAAATTCTCCAGGTGATCTCTACCGATAGCTCAATCCCGTTGAGAATTGCATCCAGAAATTTTTACCGAATGAGAAACATCTAGAGATAAAATAATAAAAAAGAGACAATAACACAACAGGCACGCCACCTTACGCGGTTATTTTTTTCCAAAGAAACAAAATTCCTGACACTTTTTTCGATTGGTCCAACGGGGCACTGTGCGAAAACTCGAGAGAACAAGAGAAGCGGAAAAAGGCAAACAAACGCACTCTTTCGTTTCACGGTACCTTCGGCGACAATGAACGCACGGGGAACGAGAGCTAGGGTGCGAGAGGCTCAAAAATTACGAACAAGAAAACGAGAGTATGCGAAATATCCGTACGTAAATATACGTATACGAGCGTACATAAATGTGCAAGTGTATGTATTTATACACTTAATTTTGCCCAAATGTCACCCACAGCAACGTCGCGATTTCGGAGCAGGTTCACGTTCTCGCGAAGGTGCACACACGCACTTGAAAAAGAGGAGAAGAAAAAAAACAAAAAATCTCTCCTAACCACACAACACACGAAGCGCGCCGATACTGAGCGTGCGAAAGAGCGAGAGAGACGCAGAATATCCGAATCCGCGTCACTCTGTTAGTCTCTCAGTTTATGATATATAATTGCAAAGAGAGACCACGTTTTCCCCTCGCAGATAGTTGCTCACGTTGATGCCCATCAAACCGCTCGGATCGTCCCAAACATACGCATCGCGCGTTCTAATCCGGTGTTGTACGAGTATGTGTGTGGCTCGAATGCGCGCGCGCGTACCTGTGTGCGTGTGCGTGCGAACGCGTGTGTGTTACAAATTTTTTAGCGTTAATTACACACTGATAAATTATTTGTGCGTCAGAGAGTGCGCCCGCCCGGTGTGGCCGCCACGTCGGACATTGTTCTCCCAATTTCTCTCTCGCTTCCTTTTTTTCCTTCTGACTTCTTTTCTGCCAACTTTATTTGTCACTTCATGGTCGCGCTTTGATTATTTATTTCTTTTACGCACGGCTGCCAACTGCCAGTCGAAAGTTGAAGCGCCGCGGCGCTGGATATTGGAATCAGGGAAGGGATGGCGGCGGCGGCAGCAGCAGCAGCAGCAGCAGGGAAACGATATGAGGGGCGGGAGAGGTTGCAAGATTCAACGTGCGGAAAAAGGACGCCACCGCTCCGAGAGAAAGAGAGATGCGGCTCTCGGGTCGAGAAACCGAGCGCGAGAGAGAGACGGAGCGAGCTACGGTGACACAGCCGTACCTGACAATCTGGCTGTGCCCTGCGCAGCCGTTTCTCTCTCTTCCCCTCCACTTCTTAATCTCTTTTACCTCGTTCCACGCTGTTCTGAGCGGGCTTGCACTGCTCGCGGCTCTTGCAAGTTGCAGCAGCCGTAACCAGCAGCCAGCCTCACTATTTTGGTCTCTCTTTGGTTAAATTCCACCCTCTTTCCCTCCTCTCGCATCCAACCGCTCTTTCTCGCTTACTGTCCGTTTCTGCGGAGCGACGACGCTCTCTCTCACTCCCTCTCGCTCCGTGCAATCCGAACGAGAAACGCTCACGCTCTCTTAGATCGACCCACGATCGGAATATCAAACTATGTACATGCGCACATATCTTCAAATTTCCTTCTTTTTCATCATTTATTTCATAAATTGAATCAAGAAACTCTAAATTTGTTTTCCCATTTCGTTATTTAATTTTCGTCATTTTTACGCATGAAAGATTTATGAGAATCCACATCTTTATCTCCGCGTGACCCATTGTTCAGATTAATCCTGTTTTCATCCAAAAAAAAAAACAATAAATGAGCCGAGTTCCGATGAGTTCAACCGAGATATTTAAATAAATGCTGCTCCAAATGATATGTATCACTCTGAAGAAAATAGACTCTTGCTGTTTTATCAGCGAATTTTGTTTGATTAATGCAGCGATCGTGCTCCTCCCCCCAACGCCCTCCTTCCTGGCGCCCTATACTTGTGTTACGAGGTGGGAAAATAGAGTACGATTATTTTTAGGATTCAAGACGGCACGATCGTCATCCCGCGAGCCTAACGCAGGGGCGACTTTTCGCGATGATTACAGATGTTACCTCGATGACTGATTTTTTTCCCTCATTCTAATATATATACATATGTATATAAATACGCATGGAACTCCAAGGGTCGATGGCAGAACAGCAGCTACTCCACACTATACATCTCGCGAAATCTCATCATTATTATCATTATTATCGACATATGCGTGTAGTGGTAATAATTCCTTCGTTTCTCGCGAAGCGCTACAATCGTATGCATGTGTGTTCCGTCAGACCGTCAGAAGCCTCGTGCTTCGCGAATCTCAAACATGGACCGTTCGTTTCGCTTTGACCTACTATGCGCTTTTTTATTCCTTTTTCAGAAAAAATCGTCACATCTGATGCTTCACGATTAATCGAAATACGGAAACTTTTAATTCACTCGGGAGATTCCTCTAGCACCTCCGAATTTTCCACTTAGCGACAATCGAACTACCTTGGTTGCTGAAAAAAAAAATGTCATGCGAGATTTGACCTAGATCATTGTGTCATGTTGATTAGGGGTTGGGATACTTGAATGGGATATATTGATAACATTTTCCGAATCATGAAGATTAAAGAGAATTGAATTTTCGTGTGACCCATAACCTGAAAAATCGTGTCCAAGAACTGAGTGGAGCATGAGTATTGTTGGCTCCTACCATTTTTAGATCGAAAAATACAGAATAATGTCATGGATCGCTATCATTTGGAATAACTTTTGGCGCAATAAGTGAAAAAAAATATGTTAGAACGCGATTGATGCCTAATTTTGGAAGAACTTATTTAGAACGACTGATCTTCACTGGACATAACCTAATAAATTAATACTTGCTCCAAAGGGTAAAATCTATTTCTCATGTTAAATTGTTTACATACGTTTGAGAGAGAAAAAACGTAAAATGACTCAGTTGGAGCCGGAGCCACAATTTATTCAGGCTCTACGATTGCTACATTCCTCCAGCAAGGACTCTGCTGATCAATTGAGAAGTCTTCTCGACGAAGCAATAAAGCAGAAATATGGCCTTACAAAAATGCTGTGCAATGTGCTTCACAAGAAGGTAAAAACAATTAATACATATTTAAAAAATTACTTAACGCCTTAGAATGATTAAAATATCAATTATTTTCAGTATACAATGGAAGAACCTGTCCTGAGCGATCACAGCAGTAGCGGAAGCAGTAAAAAGAGTAAATGCTCAAGTTCCTCGTCAAAGCATTCCAGCAAATCGAGCAAGAGTGGATCTCCAGAGGATGTAGTTCCTAGAGATACACCACCAGATATTTTGCAGAGCGATGATAATTTAGCTCTAGAAATACTGGAGGACGATCTTACTTGCGTCATCTGCAAGGGAATGGATGTAGGGGCTAGAAATAGATTAGTAGAATGCAATGATTGTCATGCTCTGTATCACCAAGAATGTCACGTCCCACCAATACAAGATTCTCAAATTGATGTACCCAGACTCATCTGGTATTGCTCCAATTGTTTAAAATCCCATCAGGTAGTTTTTTAAATCAAATTTATGTATTTTATAAAAGTTAATATTTTTAAAGTTTCACGAAAATTATGTTTATCTGCATTTTCAGCCAACCAAGGAAAGAAGTTCTCCAAAAACAGTCATAGAGACCAAAACGAAAGAAACAAAAAAATCCGGAGCAAGTGAGTGAAAAAAGAATTTTTTAATATTATTTAAGTCTCGAAATTATTTATTACCGTTAAATTTGAATGCGCAGGTTCGAAGCATTCTGAAAAATACAAAAATCAATCGAGCTCGCAATCATTGAACGGTAGTGGAGTTTCGGGTCTATCGAACAATTCACCGAAGCCGAATATCCACATAATCGCAGGAGACCGCCGGGTGAAGGACGTACCGAAAAAGAGCAAACAGGAAAAACGCGGCGGGAATAACAGCGGAACCAGCGGGAAACACTCGACGACGGGCTCATCCTCGTCCTCGGGGAAAAGCTCGCAGGAAAAGTCTCACAAAGCCAAAGTAATTGCAGACTGAGGATGTAGATTGAAATTACGACGAAATTAGACTCTTTTTACATGTATACTATATACACATACGTATATACAGAAAATAACGATGACGTAGAGCAGACCAACTTTCGTTTTTAAACTAAACGTTTTTTTTTCACCTATGCCACATCGAAATGTATAATTTATAGAATGTATATACATTTTTTTTTCGTCGGGGAAACGTGTATTATCGATGCACCAAATTGTGTTGTACAGTTTTTTTTCGGGAAGGACCGATCCATTTTTCGAGCAATATTACTCTTTGTACCGATGAATTGTAAAAAAGGAAAAATAAAAGTAAAACAGAGAGGACAGGAAAAGTCGTTGATTCGCGTCAAATTAGTGACAAGTCTCGTTTTATAATACCAATATATTTTTGCGATTTTTTTCGTTTCCTTCAGTTGTCCCTACGTCCCGTTGAAAATTTGGCAAGTCCTTTTCGTTCGAGTCATTGTATGTTTGTGTGTATTTTTTTTTTCGTGTGTGACTTACGATCTAATTTTCAGGGTCAAGAATTTGGAAAGGGGGAATTCTGGGATTTTGCTATTTACAATTCTTCGTACGTATATAGCAGGGTGCTCTATTCTCCAGTATCTCATTCCTATTTTTGCAAAGTGCTGAACAAGACGATAAAAGTTTTCGTTAAAGTTGAGGAGAAAGATTTTTAGCGAGTTCTAAATTTTCAATTATTCGTGAATTATTTTTAGTTCGTAAAAGTGGCATCATTTCCTTTCGATCGTGAATAAGATAAAAGCTTAAAAATAGATCACCCCAATATATAGGTATGCAAATGATCCACAGCACACTTTTTTCAATCTCTCTCTCTCTTGTTCGGTTTTCTCAGTCCATGTTTATATATCGAACGACGCGAAATTCCGCAATATAATTTCTTTCAGACTTCCGGGGGGGACTTGATTCCGCTCGGAGCGCAAAAAGTTTGTTTCCACACACATCATCCAGACGAGAAATAAAGAGTTAGATTCGGCTTGTACAACTTTGTCTCTCTTTCTCTTTCTTCTGTTCATCCTATACTCTCGCACTCTCACTTTCTTATACTCGCCTATCCTATCAGTGTTGTTTCTTCGTGTCTACTTTTTTTGTGTTTCGTGTTTGCATATTTATCAGATTAATTATACGGACTGTCGGATAAACGTATATTCTCTTTCTCTCTTGTCCACCAAAGTCCCAAAATATTTGATTAAAATACAAATTCTTTACAAGTGCAATTGACGAGTTTGCCACGCTTCCATCTTTCCACTTTTTCATGCTTATCTTTTTCGTTTATGACTTGGATGGAACACGGAGACACACATGGTCGATCAAATCCTTCTGTTTCGTTTTTTCTTTTTTATTTCTTTGTTCATGAGAATGTGTGATTTAAAATTCTACTGGACGCAAGAATCGAATTAGTAACCGCAAAATGCTAAATATTTTTCAGAGACGAGATCCTTTTTTTTGCGCGCCATCTATATATATCATTATAGTTCTTTCTCTCTCTCTCTCTCAACAGGTAATACAGAAACCACTTACAGAATTGAATCGCTCTTTTTTTCTTTCGCATCTTATAATATATTCAAAATGAACTTTAAGGACTTCGCGACGCTGCGAAAGAATATAATATATATATTTATATTTAATATACATATTTACGTGTGCGCACGCGCCTTGTATTTTTTTTTCAGGACCGTGTGTACGTCAATCTGCCATTTTTTCTATCCCGAAATAAAAAGGAAATAATATGTTACCTTACAAAAATTATCACATCGACAAGAAAATATGATGATGGAAAAAAAGGAGGAACAAGGATTTATGGTTTAATTTCTTTCTTTTTTTTATTGCCTCCCAAAATGAAATACGCATGCTTAGGGACCGAAAAAATCTATACAACAAAATAGCTGGGACCGTAAACACTGGGGCATAATAATCGGGGGACGCTTTATGGAGTTAAGGGATATTTATGAGTATATCACGTATCGTGAGATATTTTATAAAAAATGTTGGGTATATATGGCATTAGCGACAAGCCGTATCGTCGACTTGCCGCAACGACGAACAAAATTATGCTATCACTCGGATTTACATAATGTTTAAAATACACAATATTGCTAAGATTGCCACAGACATACCTGGGATGTGGAATTCGGGGGATTAACTCGTCTTTATATTTTACAATCAGGAAGACCGCAACGTTACCTCTCTCAATCTTTCTCTCTCACACAAATTTGGACTTCATCTTACAAGTCAAAAAATATTCGTTCAAGAATGTGCATGCACGGACCGTGTTATTTCGAGACAACTGCTCGAGCCTGAAGTTAGCTTCTAGCGCCATCTGCTCGAATATGTGCTGCCATCTTGACGATAGCGTTCAAAAACATTTTACGCGATTTAAAAAAAAAATCCCGGATTTAATAGATTTTTTCTCATTTTTACCACGGCGAATCACCTTCAAAGTGAATTAAAGAATCGTAAAAACGTAGTGACCATACAGATTGACGTACACTTTTCGCAACAACTAGCAATCTGTCACCTTTCGTAGTATAAATAAATACAATACATACATAGAGATACATAGGGTATTTTTGTTTCGTGTTTTTCTTCTTCGTGTGATCACGTCCGGGAAAGCCGGGCACCTGAATTTGACATTGAGGTTTGTGCATTGTTTTTATTCTTTCTTTAAGAATGCCTTTTTAAGTTTTTAAGTACAAGTTTAATGAGCGCGTTCCCAGCCTCCCTAGATATATTTATCGTTCGAAGAGAATTTTTCCATCCGCTCTTACTCTCTTTTTCTTCATTAATTATAATAATAAATACAAATGGACGATTATTGCAAATGTAGCTGCTCGTTGGATCATTTTCTCTCAAAAACGAATAATCGCACAAGCATTGGCAGTGTACGCTCGGATATGAGGGGGAGAGAGAGAGAGAGAGAGAAAGAGAGATTCCCTCGTGTCACTTGTATATACGTTTCTAGGCTTCGATAATGTAGAATAAAAAAAAATATATATGTGTATATTCGTATGTATATATTATTATGTAAAAAATATTGAAAATTGCGAAGCAGGTGTATATAAAAAAACTAATTAAACAAAAAAAACGGAAAATTAAATTAGCAGTCTCTTGAGTATTTAGTGTTTATGAAAAATGTTTTTTGTTTCTTTCATTTAACGTCGAAATTCGACGTGTATTCACGGGCAGTAGAGTATTACGAACAAATAGAAAAAAAACGTTTTAACAACGAAACTTTGTCGTCGATCATAAAACGACAAAAGTTCGTTTGAGGCACGTTACGTTTCTGGGAAAAGAAATAAAACACCGAAAAGTAGGAAAATGCAAAAAATAAATGCCACTTTTGTGTCTGACGGATGGCGACGCACTCGTTAAAATTACGAAGACAAAAAACAAATTGATTTTCGTACATAATCGAGGCCCTTCCTCCGAAATTCGTTACACAATTTCTTTTATAGTTACCTAGTGTTTATCGAGATTGAAAATAATGTAGTATCGAGCCTAATAACGATGACGAGATAACATTTGAATTACCGATTTTTCGACGAGATAAATTGCATGGACGATTTTAACATTAATCGCAAAGTCTTAATCGTAAAAAGAAGAAACCGAAGAGAGAAAAAAATAGTCGAACGCGTATTAAATGTACAAACTGAGTAAACGAAAAAAAAACTCGTATATACAAGCGCATATATATATATATAATTTATATATAGAAATATCCATCTGCACCGAAGAACCCCGACCACGAATTTTATCAGAAAAAAAGAAACGATTTTTTTTCCATTAAAAATTAAATTGAGATTCTTTACCACTCCAACCTCTAATATAAATTTTCTACTTACAAAGAAAGTGAATATCATAATTTAATCTTTTAAATAAAAAATAGAGAGCCGAGATAGGAAACAGAAAATTAAAGAGTACTTCAGATCCGAGTCCTTCGATGCAGACACAGTGTGAATACGTCTTCTTTTGTAAATATAAAAAAGAGCATTACAAACGAATAAGATCATTCACTTCCGCGCATTTCAATCTTTTTCTCCTTCGCTCTTAAATCTCTTACGTATCACGCTTACGTACACATCTAGGCCTAAAATTTTTCTGTTTTTCTCACGAATCACGGGACTGCCCATTTTTTCCTATTCGTTTCATTTCTAACCCCCCCAACCCCCGCTTTCTCCCTCGATTAAAATCAATCCCTATTTTCTTTGCTCTCTCAATTCCCGAACAAAACCGAGATCTCTCGTCAATCCTTTCTTTTTATTATACATATTATATACTTCCCTCTCTAACTAACTCACTACGATCCATGGAAGGTCTTTCCGCGAGACTCTTAGCACACGCATACTTGTATATGCCTGTGAATGATTTTTTTTATATATATACTTGTCGTGTCTGTGTATATATATAATATATATATATAACATATTAATAATTAATAATAATATCGTAATGAAGATAGTAGGCATAGCCACACGTGCTCGGATCACAGACTCTACTCGCTGCCCGTACACCCTTACTGTACAAACAGTCGTTGTACACTATATGGCTCTCATTCATTCTCTCGACTTTTCTCTCTTCTTCCTCTTTCTATTTTTTTTCGTTATTATTTCCAATGGGCGAAACTTTGTTACTTTGTTTGCGAACTTTCGTGTGTTTTTGTGTATGCGTGTATTCGTTTGTTTATTTGAAACGTTAAGGGGCGCGATTACGCTGTGTCGAGCCGAATATTTTTTGTTCAGAGTCTCGGTCAATGAGTGTTTCTCTTCGGCGTTTTTTTTTCTTTCGTTTTTTTCATACGGGACACAGACGCGTAGACACGAATCACATTTGATGCACAGTTTGCGAACGGATTCTCGCTCCGTTTTCCCGTGCATGGGAAACAATCCGTCAGAGAATCAGAGACGAGAGATAGTCGCAAATAAATGTCTCTACGATTCGTTTGGGGAATCCTTTACGGCTTATCTCTACATCTCTGCGCATCTCGCTCTTTTGTCTCTTTTTATTCTTCTTTTTTTTATCTATCTATCTCGTTGATCCATCGCGAAAGCACTTTGGCCGAACGTAACACAACGAAAAATCCCGACTCGACCGATATTCTCGTTTCTTTGTCTGTTAACGATTCGTCTCGAGGTATTTTTCTGGTTTTCTTCGCGTGTGTCGATTTGTACATGTGATAGAAAGAAGAAAAGATAAGTAAAAACGAAAGTACGAGGTGTGTATCTGATGCGCGGAGTCGAGGCACTAGTCAGTATTTTCTTTCTTCTTCTTCGCTGTTTATCCTTCTTCATTCTTCTCCCAATAATATCGGCCGGCATTATTCGCTTTTATGCAGCGCTAGGTTTTGTCAGCAGGCACTTGTTTCCTCACCCTCGAGCGTGCACGCGACATTCTCCAGTCTGTGCGCCAGATGAAGCTTGCGACAGCCCGCGTCCGATTCCAAGGCCTCTAGGATCTGAAAATAGAAATATTTATAAAGTTTTTGGAATTAAAATGAATATAAATTGACTATCTTAAAAATATCTAGTCACGCCGAAAATTTATGATTTTCATTGGTTGCTGATTTTATTTTCGAGAATTATTGAATAATAATTTTGCATTCAAAATCTCTAATGCGATTTTATTCGATTCCTTCTGGCGTCTCCAAGACCAACTGTTCGAAAAATTTTTAAATTTGAAATTTCTTTTTTCAATTTTGCATGGATTAATTATGTATATGTTCAGGGTCATTTTTATAGTTATTTTTGATAAACAAAAATTATGGAGCAGGATTCAAAGTAAAATCTGTGCACGTCATTTTAAAAATATATGTACTTTAAAATTGAGAAGCCCCTGGAGGGGTTGACAATTTTTTAAGAGTGATATCCAATAAATGAATTCTCACAAAAAACACGAGCTATGGGCTATTTTCTGTTGACAAGAATGTATGATCATTTTTTTGAGTTTATTGATCTAATATTGTGGTTGCAATCTGTAGAGAAATGCAATCACAAGAGTCAAGTTCATTACTTTCGTTCCCCATCCCCTTCTGATCTATACTGTGAAATAAAAGATTCCGCATTTTAGGTTACTGGAAAGATCCGATCGATAACTGTTTAGTGCATATTGATTTCACTTTTAAATATTGATGGAATTTAGTAATGAATTTCAACGCAAAATAAGTAGCAAAAATTTACGAAAAAATATAAAACCGAAAATTCTTTTGAACGCAATTTCCAAACAACCATTGAAAAATTAAGTATGATGTGACAGATGTGCGCATCGAATTTGTCTCAACTTGTGACGGGTTTACCCTCACCCTTGAGCGATTCGAATGCTCGCCTTTGGCATTTGTTCAGTTTCCGTACTTTTATCACTACACATTCTCTATGGATTTCTCTGAAAGGATCGAATACCTGAACTTTAAGAAATTATTATATACACTAAAAAATATAATCATTTCTTTAATAAAAAAATTATCAATCATTGACTATCCAACGACTCTTGTAATTCCACTTAGGAAATTCTATGTTTGTGGATCGACAATTTTCTACTCTATAATTCTGCTCTAAAAAAAGAAAAAATGGTACTCAATGTCTATTAAGGATTAATTGGCGAGATACAATCCCTGACAAAAGTGACTTTTTTATAATCAATTGTTAAAATTTAGTCTCCGTTTTTTGTTAGAGAGTTGAAATGTTGTGTTATGTTATTTACAATAATACTCGATACTCTGCTACCCTTTCATTAACAGTTTTCATATTAGTTATTGTTTAAACATTAAAAAAAAAAATTACCAGCCAAACCTCATCGTCTTAATATATTTTTACGTACTCTTAGAAAGGAAAATTCGTTTTGTTGTCATAAGTGGATAATTTCTTAAAAACTGTTTAGTACAAGTTAATGAAATTTGACAGAAAGAATCTTTAATATTTAAAGATCTTGAGAAAAAATGTACAAGTAATTACTACCGTTTTTTTGATATTTATAACTTATTATAATTTCGAATTCGTATGATATTCAATTTGTTATAACTTTTAAGCGATTTAGTGAAATGAGTTGAAATTTGTACAAAAGTATTAGAATTCTATTATCAGTGACTGGTCAAATTTTCAGATTTTTGCCACCGTTTCGAATTACCTCCAGTATACCTTAAATATTGTTGTACAAAATTGTATAACATCGTTACTGATTTCAGGATTGCATCTAAAATTCAAGTCGTTTCAACCACGTAAAAAATGTAAAATAAACAAATTGAATTTCGAAACAAAGGGTAAACAAATAAAAACAAGGGGAAAAATAGAAAAAGTAAATATACGAAAAATGATGAATACGGTAAATATGTTTTTTTTTACAAAATTACTGTGCTTACTTGTTCGAAGTATTTGCTGACATAGATGTAGAGCTCTTTGAGAGCCGCGATAACATCGAATTCGTTGGCGTGAGAGGCGCTTAGCTGTTGCATAGCGCTCGACATTTCCTGATCGGTGATCTGGGGTAATCTTTGCACGTCACTGTAAAAACGTCCAACTTTTTCACGATAATGGGGAATGTCCTTGGCGAAGAGTAATTTATTTGATGGCGAATCCTTGCCAAGTCTGTGCTCCGTCGTTGAGCAAGCGTCCATGAAAGTTTGCGCGATAACGGAGAGACTGGAATCGACGGTTGACGATTTATTTATGTCGAACATGAAGTCAGGATTTTTAATAAAATTGACCCAAAATCTGAGCGGTAGACTGTTCGACTTCCAGGCATGGGCGACTTCGGGATCGACGATGCAGTGTCTCTTAGCCGCCTCGTCGAGAAGATCGAAGAGCCACTTGACCGCGCTCGGGAGCGCCTCGTTCGCCGTTAATATCGTGTTGAAAAAATCGTCGACGAATTTTTGCACCGTCCCCTTCGTCGAGAGCAACCTCGTTAAGAATATCTCCGGTATCGCTTTGTGAGTCCTCTCGGGATGATTTTTACCCCCGGAGAATCCAATTCCTGGCGGAAAAAGGCCCTCGTCGATTGGCCTTATCAAATGCCAGATTCTCTGGTTAGGAACCGAAGTCTCGATATCCCCGTTTACTGATATTATCGTCGGGGAATGCTGCGTATCGAAGTAAATTCCGCTCGGCGTGTGCGGATACATTATCGGACTGATCAACCCGTGACTCGGCGTCGCGGGTAAGTGTCCCGACGAGCAGTTGTTCGCGTGACGGTGAAGACTGTGCTGCTGCGAGTGACGCTGGTGAGTGTGCTGATGATGAGAATTCGGTTTGCAGTTGTGGCAAGGTGGCTTGCAATTGACAAAGCCATCGTTCTGCCTCGGAATCAACGACATCACGGCTGATTCTTTTACTCCGTAGTGAGCGAGGGTATTTATCTTTTTCCAATCCCCACTGCACTTCGTAGTTAAGTCCTCGTCCTGGAGGGTCAAGTGGCCGCCCCTTCCATGTCTCCACTCGAGGTCGACTTCGTGTATCGAGGGCCTGAATGAAAACGGAGTGTTCTTGTAGAGAGCATCGAGAATTTTAGATTTTACCTGGCTTATCGTGTCGCAGTCTAAAACTTTGCACTGGATCTTCTCGTCCAGATCGTCCTGAACTACGTGCAGCGTCACGACGCTGTGATCGATCTGTTCTCGGAGAAGACGCTCCTCGGAGAGGGAATACCTCGCGTCGTGAGTGACGACGTCAACTGGACCTTTCTCGATCTGATGTTTAATTGCCTTGAAGAGAAGAAAGAGCGACGAGCCAGCATAGTCCTTAAGATAATTATACATACACAGAGCCATCCAATTTGTTAACATTTTTTCAACAACGGATTCTGTTCGTCTGAGCATCAGCTGCGGATGCTTCGTGTCGACGGATTTGTCAATAAGACGCAGAAGGAGATTCATCAAGATATC
The DNA here is from genome assembly GCA_030522605.1 of Cremastinae sp. B BG-2022a. NCBI lineage: Eukaryota > Metazoa > Arthropoda > Insecta > Hymenoptera > Ichneumonidae > Cremastinae sp. B BG-2022a. The sequence goes on from JAPYYX010000081.1 coordinate 115,098, forward strand.
CGTTGCGTATTCCATCTTGCCCATAAGTACGACCATCAGCAACGAAGCCACGTTAACTTTGTCGCGAATATTAAAATCTTTCTGCGCTTCCAGCGTCTCGATGAACGTCAGGACGAAACATTTGTTGTTCACGAGTTGTTCAAATTGTATCATCGCCGCATCGTAATTCGTCCTCGTCAAAGTACCTCGAGACCTAGGATCGTTCAGTATCGGATGATCTATAACACCGGGGAAAAATACTTTCATTATGTAATTTTTGTGATCCAAAGTCGGAATTCCGGAGGACTCGAGATCGGCGGTCAGATCCGTCATGTCGGTCTGAAGCTCGGCGAAAGCTTGCTTGCACTCCATTCGAACGTTGCTTTCGAGGGTATCCATCTGTATCTGGATTCTCTTGTACTCGCGCTCAGCTTGGGTGCTCTTCCGTCGATAAACGATGAGGACGAGGATAAAGAGAAATACGAGGCTGAATGTTCCGGCCGCTATTCCCGCTATCGCTTCCGGTGGTATCGGATAAACTTTTATAACCTCGTAATGGAGATAGCCAATCGGGAAGCGTAAATTTTTTCCAACGCGCACGACCACCAGTGGCAGATTGCTCGGCGTCTTCGCACCCATCTCGTCCGTTCCGGGTGGTTGGGTGTCCGGTGGCGTGCAGACCAATTGCGCGTGAGCCAGTGACGTTACGTTGCAAGTGAACGTCCCGACCGTGACGTTTACGTCAGATTCATCCGCCGCGTAGATCAAATTCTCGCCCTCTATAACCAACGTGTCGCCTTTGTATAGTTTCACGTTCCGCGGAAACGGAAAGAATTTTGGATCTTCGACGTACAAAAGACGATTACGGAGATTTTGAAAATGCTTCTCTAAATCTCTAACGCTCTCGACGTTGTCCATGACGAAGCCTATTTTTAGATTGTGCTGAGACTCTTTGATGCTCCGGGTCGACTGGAGATTGACTCGTTTTCGCGTTGATCTTTGCGATCTCCTGAAACTCCCGAATCTTCCGGCAACTGACGGACTCGGACACTCCATTTGCGTTGGATTTAGTACTGTGCAAACTGTCCGATTCACTGGTAAAACCTCATTGTCGAAGTAAACTTCCATTTCTGGTTTTTGTATCGTGTCGAGGTTCGTCCCATGGACCGTGATCATTCTTCCACCGGAAGCGAAACTCCTCAACGGTTTGATCTCCATTATAGCCGGATCTTGAGTGTAATTGAACGGATTTCCAGATAAAGTTCTCGTTGCGCCGTCGATGTTCAGGATCAGACGATCTATTCGTCTGGTCCTTCCGGACTTGCTCGTAACGCAGGTCAGACGCGTCGAGCTCGCTTGACTTGCATTCACGTTGCAAGGAAGCTCGTCAAGATAGGCCGTAATTTTGCTACCTATATTTAAATACATTCCAGTGATCGCCAGCTGAGTTCCACCACTCTGTGGTCCAACTGACGGATAGACACCTGTCAGCTGAATATCCTTGTAATTGAAGAAAACCGTTGACTCTGTGTACCCCGCTTCGTTTCCAACGACCACCGAGGCTTTGTCCGTCGCGTTTCGACGTCCGGTGCGACAAACGATGCGCACGGAGACCTCGTAATCGATCAAGGTACACGGAGTATTTCCTATTCGAATTTTACCCTCGACGTCTCGTTCTCTCAAACCCAAATTGCTTCCTTCTATCGTAACCAAAGTTCCACCCTCGATGGGTCCGCTCAACGGTTTTATAACGTCTATTCGCGGTTTCGGACACTCCGCGAAAGGTACATGCAAGCAGGAATCCTTGTACGTGCACGTGTTTCCGCACCAGGAACACTCATAACGGGAGTCTCGGGTCATGCACAGCGAACAGTCCGCGTGCTCTCGGTGCGAACCTAGAACTTCGCACTTGTACAGAACTATCGTCGTCTTGTCCACGTGGTGATTCGTGTTCCACACGACCGTGACCGAAGCTTCGTACTCTCCCGTGTCCGCCTCATAGGAATAAACAGTCTTGTCGCAGACGATCAGAGAGCTGTCTACTCGTGCTTGCACCTTCATTTTCGCACCCTCTATCGTCACGATACACTGAAATCCTGTGTGTCCAACCTGCGGATGCGGTAAGTTTTCCACTTTGAGAACTATTTCCTTCGGCACGTTGTTCGGGAGCATCAAGGGCTCCTTTCTCGCAGCGAAACGAGGACAGTACTGAGCACCATGGGCTGCTAGTGTCGCTTGGCTCGATTGCTAGATAAAGAACAATGAGAAGTTAACAAAGATTCGTAATAAAAAATTATCTCTTTCCATTATTTTCAAGAGATTGATTGATCTAAAATTATTACGACTGATATTTTTTGAGAAATGAATTCTCGTATACCTGAATTCAGAGATAATAATATTACTCATCAATCATTCTAAGTGGATCTAAGTTGATTGAATGTACTTACGTTTTCGCCTGATATTATATTTCCCTGGCAGCTGCTCGTGTTGTGAGTGCACTTGTTGTCGTAAACGCACCAACTGCACGACCACTGAGCTTTAACGCACTCGGTGCAGACAGTGTGTCTCGAGCAATCGAAATAAGCGAAGTTACGGGAAACAAAATCCTTGTTCGTCTCGCTCGAACGTACGGAGAGGGGAACGAGAACGTGATCCGATTCTTCGGGAATACTCGGCCTGCTGACGACGGGTGGAGCGGGACAGGAGAGACCGAAGCCCGTCATGAGCGCATCGATCGGCTCGGCGTTTCCAAACACACATTTGTAATTTGCACCCGACGGCAATTCTGGCAATGTCCTTATCGTTAAATGCACTGTTGTCATTTGGTTTATCGGCAAACGGTCTGGCAACACTTGTTCGAAGTCAATGCACTGTTGACCCGTGCCCAGTGACAACCAGCGTGGGCTGCTACGACTCGCTTTCTGACAATCCCCTCTCACCGTACATCTGCAAAAAATAAATTATTTTTCTATTAATAAAGGACAATTTTCGGGGTTAAATTATTGAACCGTGACTGCGATTAATTTCATTAATTTTTAGACTTGAATTTAAATATCAAAGGGTTCATTTATTTATAAATTTTTTTTAGAGATACCGACCTTTTTTCTAAGGAGCACCAACCGCAATAAGGATCCTTGGCATCCAAACAGGAGCTACAACTGGTATACCCGCTGCAATGTTCAACCTTGACTTTCGATATCTTCGCTGTCGATAGAATATAAATATGTTCTCCGTCTGGCGCTAGCATAATATCAGGCAATAACTTGTGTCCTTTGTCGACCTCAATGCTTTCGTAGACAGAAGACTCCGAGCCCGAAAGCAAAACTTTCTTCAGCTGACCATCACTGGTACCGAGGAAAGCGACCGTATGACTTTCTGTATTCGCGACCGACACTGATGTAACGAACGTGTCGGGAAAATCCAGAATTGCTTGTCCAACGATTGGAGACATGCCAGAGATTTTTAGCCCAACTTCGCAGAAATTTAAAATATTTCCGGTATTCTGAAAAAGTTAAAATTTGATTGTATGCTGTGTGTTAAACACTTTTGGATTGTGATATTTATTTTTTCTTTTATTATATTGTAAATTTACCCCTGCGCTCGGACATTCTCCGTTTTGAATAAGTCCACTGATGTAGCCCATATTTCGATATTTGACACTCCCGTTGAAACATGTATGAACATTCTCGGTGAATTTTGTCTCGATTTCGTGAAGGCTGTAGACGCATAGCGCAGATTTGGATTTGGGCTCGTTCGTGATTCCCTTGCTCGGTGAGAAAACGGATACAAAAATTGGATCACCAACAGTGATTCCTAACTTCGCAGCCAGATCGCTTCCGGCCGCGGCGACTTTTGCATCCTGGACGAGATTGTAAGTCTCCTGCGTGCCATTTCCAAGATCGACGTTGCACTCGAGCGTAACTTCGGTGTAACTGTCGTAATTAGGATCAGTAATGCAACTTCGGGCCAGTCTCGAAATATATCCCCATTCCTCTTGCTCCGGGAGATACGATTTTTTCTGGACTAGAACGAAGTACGCGTAATCACTGGCATTGAAACCGTAAACGTATTTGACAAGAAAATGATCGCGATATTTGACATCGATGTCGAGGATCGATTGCTTGTTGAACGTGTATTTGGCGAATTCGAGAGAATAGAGATCGCGACTGGAGATAGCTGGTACGTAATGTCGATATTCTCCATTGTTCGTAAAAGTTGTACCGACGTAAAGAATATTCGTCCGTCCCCAAGAATTGTAACGTTCCGGTCCAATGAAAGCGTAAGTCGACGAATTCTCGTCGTTCGCGGCAACACCGCGGGCCAGGAATTCCGGCTTTATGGATATATTTGCCATTTTGTACTTTTCGCAAGCGCCCTGAAACAGTGAGCCGCATGCTATTAGCGTTCTCGACTCGAGGTCAGCTATCAAGAGTTTGTTCACGTTGTCCATCATGGTCTCGATGCCTCTCGATGTACACCCGGTGGCATGGCACATCGGGCTGTCCAATTTTGGTCCTGAAAAAAGAATCGGAAATTTGTTGGTTTACATCATTTTTTCAATTCTTACGTGAATTACATGTAAATATCTTCAATTTTTCACTTCTGTTCTGAAATGCCCTACGGGCAATGGCAACCAAAAAGTTATTAGATTAAGGAAATAACGTATCTACTAATTAATAAGTGAATTCTCATCAAAAATTGGACAGTACATCCGTTCTGTGGATCGAAAAGAATGTATCTTAGCTTTTTTGAGCTGAATTTTTCAATATTGAGGGAGAAATCCATAGAGGAAAATCACAAGGGGTCGGCGCGAGTGAAATTTTTTCTCTACAGATTTCTCCCTCAATATTGAAAAATTCAGCTCCTAAAAGCGGTGATACATTCTTGTTGATCCACAGAACGGATATACGGTCAGATTTTTTATGACAATTCATTTTTTAATTGATAAATCCGTAAATCACGAAATCAGGGTGGTCACGTGACTGCCATTGCTCTTAAGAACTTTCCAACAGCAACAATTATACACAAAAATCATACCAGTCGAAATATGCTCCTCGAGCCTGAGGTTCGAGTCGAGCTGCAAGAGCCGGTTGACCGCCCCTGCATAGAGTTTCCCAGTGGAGGGATTGATGGTCAAGTGATTGAACCGCAAAGGCCCCTCTCGCGTTTTGTTCGCTTCCGTGGCATCGAATAGCTGCGTGGATCCAGCGTTGGATGGAAATTGCGCGACGACGTGAGGAGAAGAATTTTCCTTCGGAGCATCCGAAATTTGCGGGCTCTCGGCGTTCGTTTGTATAAAGAGGGCAAGAAAGATGACTAGCGATAAGAACAACGATCCGAGTCTCGTTGTGATGAGCCGTGGAGGCGGCGGTACCCGCAGAAATGCAGGAAATTCTCTGGGTCCCAGAAGTCTCATTGCGCAATGTTAGTAGCGACAGGAGTCATACAGGGGGATTAAGGGAGGATGCCTCAGGACTGAAGAAAAATTTTGGTCTATCCAAAGCTCCTAGGAGGAAGGAAGGGATTAAATAAATGGCTCCAAGTGTGAGGTAGCGGGTAGCCAGTTTTTCTGAGATAACTGCGCTACCAGCTTCTCGTGATACCAGGTACCGTTGGCATTTTCATCGACATGTCCGACTCCTGCAATACACAATCAATCAATCAATATTGTATAATCTAAAAATAACAATCAACGAAAGAAGAAAAAATCTCATACACAGCTGGAAAGTAGTGCGTGATTTTATGTTTACGGATCAAATATTTTCCAGCTTATCAAAATAGACGTAAAGATAAGATCAGAGCATAAGTTTAAAAAAAGTCATGAATGACACTGAGCGTCATATTGCCTTTGCCTCAGCTGTGTCAACATTGAGATTAATCATCAAAGTTCAATGCACCGCAATGTCCTCTTCATTTTTTTCGATTCGACATGATAGATTGCGTTTTTTTTAAAAATGAGACGCGTGATTCATTTATTCGTCATAAATTATTCAAATGAAAGAGATACACTTATAACTCTTGAATTTTAATTGCTATTGGACGCAAGTGAAAAATAAGAATTCATTGGGAACCTCGGTCGCGGGTTTTAATAAACGCGATGACTGACGGATTTACATTTCAAATGCGACGCAATCAACCGATTTACTTTTAAATCAGGGATTTCCATTTTTAATCCACCTTTAAGCGATAAATTACACGTTAATCCGGGAAAAAAGTCACAGCGGGTAGTCACCATTTTTCTCATGATAAAACGATAAAAGGACGCTTTTTTGCGGAGGAGGCGTTGAAAAATGCGCCAGGAGAGTCAGAAATGACGAGAGCAAGAAAGAAAAAGAGAGAGAGTAAGGCTGATGACCCTTTGCGAATGAAAATTGTTTATACGCGACGAAAACGTTTCTCTTCCTTTTCTCTTTTACTTCTAATATTTATGGTGATTATAGTAAAAGCGATGCCAGATGGGGCTTTACCGATTACCACAAGGGCAGAGCTCTCGTGCGCGGGTACATACAGCCACCCTTCTGTCTTTACTACGAACGAGCGCGACAGATATATCGATATACATATACGCATTTCTTTACGCTTGACATATACCTATATATCGCCTTTTCTCTTTCTCTCTCTCTCGCTCTCTCTCCACTTGACAGCTAAGGCCACTGTCTTCCCCTTACACAAAGGCAAATCCACATAGTTTCGTTGAACGCGCGCACACGAAGCGAGGGGGAGGCCTCTTGTATACGTACGTGAACACACACGAGCTCTCTTTTCTCTCTTTCTCTCGTCCTCCCGAAGATCGCGTATATCACGGAGACCCTTTTACCCGTGAAACCCGTCTCGTCCGATCTCCGCGCATAATCAACCAAACGTCAAAATTTTTCAAGTCAACGAGAGAAAAAAAAATTCACGGGAATTATGTGCACGAAAAAAAAAAATGAAAAAACAGGTCCTTCGGGACTTCTTGACTCTTCTTACAGATATAAAACGCTACGCATTGAGCGATCTTGCGAGTCGATCGTTTATGCATGCTCTTGAACGATGGAATAAAATGAAGAGAACGGTTCTCGCATCGTGGGAGCTTTTTTTATTACAGACGCACGCTTAATCATCCTTTTAATCGAATTAAGTTCGATTTTGTACCTCTATCGGGAAGGAGTCAAGTCGTAGAACGGCATTCGTGGCCGGATCGTTGGAATGCCCGTGAACGCACAGCTCCACTGTACTACGGAACATCGCGAACGTTCACCATGTTTCGCTCTCTCGAAGGGCTCGCGTTTATCCGTCAAATGCACCACGAGCGTGGCTCGCCTCGTTCCGTTATAAAAAACACACTTGCACGAAACTGTTCGCTGAACACAGAGAGATATAAGAACGAGGGAAGATTAGAGGAGAGGGAGGGGGGGAAGAGGAAACAATAAAACTGGTCAAACTCGGAGTATAACTCGCGCACGCACTCTATTGTCGCTTCACGAATAATTCCCTAAAGAGGAGCAAAACTTTTTTTCCCACTCACGTCGTGATTTGTTCGTTCCGATATTCTTCCTTTTTTTTTATAATTCAGCGATGCACACACGCACGGACCGTACACACGAATGCGCGACTACGCGAGGGGAGGATGGCTGAGGGTGACCGCCACTGTACACTTTGATTCGCGGAACGAGACTACGCGGGGAATTTCGGTGCTGAACGCCATTAAAATTCGATGGAGGATGATGACGATGACGGGGACGAGGGTGCTCGTTTCTCAAGCTCCTATGTGCATTGGATTGGCGTTTGAGGAACTCGAGAACGCTGCGAGAGAGAAATATACCTACGGCGTGCGCGCCTCTCTCTCCCGTGTTCCATACACCATCTTTCTTCAACGATTCGCTTCTCTTCTCTCTCGCTCTTTCTCTTCCCTTTTTCTCTCTTCCTCCTCTTTCCCCGCACGGTCGTACACGCGCTGTGAATACGGTACAGTTTAGTCTCCCTCAGTGGTCAGGAAACTGTGTTTGCGGCGCACGCGAACCTAGCGGCGAGAATGCGAACTAATTCATAAATTTGTCAACTTTTGGGAAAAGTTACGACGAGGGTTGTTCGATATTTCTAATAAACAATTAGATTATTGAAAATGATAAACGTTGATTTTTTATGAATTTGATGAAAAGTTTGAGATCCATGCGACAGTAATAAGATTTGGATTTGGACGTAGTCAGTAATGGAATTTCTACTGTGCCTCGGACGGAGTTTGCATCTTTGTCGTTTTCCGACTCGGTAATGGTCAGGAGCGCGTACTCGCTTCTTCCCACGCCGAAGCGTCCGAGAGGCTCTTCGTTCTCGACTGAGCGGGGAAACTCGCGAGAGCCCGATGAATCGTTCTTTTTCAGAACAGTTACGACTTTCTGACCCTTAGCTGCTACTATTTGTACTCGAATATTGTAGTTAAGTAGAGCGATATATGTATATAAAAGTTTTTCACCCCTGTATGTGTATATATTTATGTGAATGGTGCTTGAGCACGCATCGCACTTGTAGTAGTCGCAGCGCCAGTTGCGTTCCGCCCTTCAGAGGCCTCTGGCGGAAGAAACACACAAATCTTTTTTCCTTTCTCTCCCCTTTCTCGCGATCTTTCCGCGCTGTGAAAGTCATGCAAAATGGCCAACAGTCCCGCATTATGTATTCTTTTTTCAGATTTTTAACAAGGAAATAGAAAACGAGATTGAAAGTGATGACCGCTTTATTGATTTAAACACGAATTAACTAGTCTTGTCACAATTTATTGTAAATATTATGTTATTTACATATATACCTAAGCTTCGGATAGTATCATGTTAACATCGTCCGTTGTTGGAGAGGGCGTGAATTCTGGTCTTTAGTTTATTGTTTCCTTTTTTTATTTTTTCGTCTCACTGGTTGATTATACCTTTTCAGGCGTCTTCCCATGTTCTCTCTCTCTCTCTCTCTCTTTCGTTTTTCCTCTTTAAGTATAACAAACACAGTAAACAACTAATATAGCATATTACGATCATCCATTATATTCTCTCTTTCTCTCGGTACTTCGTTTTATTAAGTTCGGGGTGTTTAACGGTCGTTAGGTAAGCACAATTTGATCGTGACTACTGACTTCCGCCTTTCGTCACCGGACATCGTTCACTGGGAATCATTGACAAAAATACAAGCCAAAAGCGATCATCTACCCTGCCTCAGCAGGGATTTGTATTCAAAGAAAAATACGTTTTTCCTTTTCTTCATCGTTGAGAAGGTGCGTTCTCAATTCTTTTTTTTCTGAGATGATATAATCACAAATCATGCTTCGAACGCACCTTCGCGACAATGGGCGCTTCATTCATATATTTCTATAAAAAAAGAAAACTTAACCTATCTAACTAGAAAATCCAAGGATCGTGAGATATTTTGTATCCCATTGAAATTTCGAGTCGAAAGGGAGAGAGTGAGAAATAGACAGAGAGAGAGAGAGAAAGAGGGAAAACGATTCGCAATTTGCACACATAGGAATTTACATTCCCGAAAAATCGTATAAAAATGATAAATCAGAGCGAAGGGGGTCGAAGAAGAAATGTATAATTTTTTTATCGGGGCTTTTTTCTTCTAAAATATTAAGGTCTACTAGAAGAGTATTTATACAACACATTTCGATTACGTATTGGGTTTCAGCTTATCAGTTTCCCTTGGTAGGCCTTCGATATTTTTCAATAAAAAGAGACTCACACACGCAAAATAGATCGTAAGATTGACAAGCCCCGAGTGTTTCGATTCAAAGAAAATCTTGGAATTATTGTAAAATTTGGTTTTTATTTCTCATCTTGTCGCAATTCAACACTCACGCGCACAATCACACTTGGACTAACACACTCGCGTTCGCCTATTATATAGTTTCATTTTTCTTCGTTCTTTTTTTTGTCTAGGTATCTTTTGTTGCTGTCGTTCGTGTTCAATTGTATAATCGAAAACAAAACTCGATTTTGCCCAAATGGGTGCATCGATTACGAGCCGAAATATTATATCCCGATACTCCTCAAAGTACAACTGTTTTCCTTGCTTTACCATTTTTTTTACAATATGCATCTTCGAGAAAAAAAACCTCATTCACGCTTCGCTTTCCATACAGTCGCACATACTGTCCTCATGTCCGTCTTTCTGTTTGTATCTTGCTCTCTCTCTCTCTCTCTCTTTCTAACTGCTCTCCCGTTCAATGACGTTTTTAAGCCTTTCGATACAATAATTTTTTTAAATCGTTTCGTATGCGCGGTATGAAAAAAAGCATAGAAAAAAGAAACGTTTTCCGTCAACGTCATGTTTTGTTTTGGTAGTCTCTCGTGTTGTTTTTTCTTTCATATTTCACTCGGTTTCCAATATTTTGTTTTAAATCTGGTTCGTTTTTTTCCTATCTCCAGATTGACTCTTTCTCGGTTATTTCATTCGTTTTTTCTCCTTATTCATCGTTTTCGGTTTTTAAGTAGACGTCTCAATTCTGCAAGGGCGTACTGTATTATGCATTAATAATCTGATTATTATTGATGCTTCGAGCCTGTCGATGTAAATAGATCTTTTTTTTTCTTTCTCTTGTAGCAGAAGTAGTAGTGGTAGTAGAGTAGTAGAATAGTAGAATAGTACAAGTAATAATAGCTGGTATGTGGTATAACAGATGATGGTATGGCTGGTGATTCTGGGACTGTTTTCCTTTTCTTCGCTTTTTCTTCTCTCCCCTTTCCGTCGATCACGGAGATTGCCTTTCCCGAGCTTAACCGAGAGACGGGAAATCGTGCTCGTCATCGACCTTCGGAGCGTTTTGACGTCCGCGTGGCGACCTCTGTTCCGAATTGGAGATCTTGTTTGAATCCTTTTTCGAAAAGTACGATCGTGTGAATAGTGGCATAAAAAAAACAAATAAAATCGAACAAGAGGATTTATCGTTCCTCGGTAGGATGATATTTTATACTCACGGACAATCCTGATCGAGCCTCGCCGGGTTCTCGTGGAGTTCCACGATTTCCGCCAAAGCCACGCTGATTCGGACGATCCCCACGGGGACCGCGGCCTCCGCGTCCGCCTCGTCCACCGCCACCACGTCGCGAGTCGCTGAACTGTATGTCGATGTCCAGTACATGCTTTTGCCTTCCAACGCGCTGAGGATATTCCACAGCAACGTCGTACTCCTCCTCTTCCTCTTCTTCTTCCTCGGCGCCTTCTTTCTTCTTCTCCAGGGCGTACATCTTTTTCCAACGCGTAAGGTCTTCACCCTCGCCTGCTTTACGTAGATTGTACTGCGGCTTAACGCGGTTGCTTCGCAGAGCCTTCCATTCGTCAAGAGTCAGTACCTGAGCCTCTTCCTCGACAGGCTTCTCCTCGGCCGACGTGTCAGCCGAAGTTTCGGTCTCCTTGCCCTCGGCTGGTGCCGCAGGGGCTTCACCCTCAGGCTTCTCGGTTCCCCAATCTTGATTTTCCGCATTCATGCTTTCTCTGTGAATAAAAATAACATTTTTATTACGAAAAACAAGAAAACGAGTATCTTACAAAAGAGTTATACAATTTTTTTCACGGAATGAATTTTTTGTCAGTAAAATTAGGCACAGAATGATAAAAAAAAAAAAAAGAATGTCGCGATAACTCACTCGATTTCATCGTTATGCGTTCCCCAGTTGTGGCTTCCAGCGCCATCCTTTTTGTCAACTGGTTTCACTCCGCTGTAACCATGCCTGCTACCATTAATACACGATTCATGAGACGGAACAAAATGGACAAACAGAAGATGTTAAAATAATCGTATGTACAGATAAATAATTGAATGAACGTTAGGCAATGAATTATTAATTCATGAAGTCATGCAGGTTAGATTGATTCGCGCAATTTGGCAAAATCCTTACCTCGGTTGCCCGCTTGCATGGACAAGTACAAAATATCGATAAATATTGTCAGTAAGGTTAACAAATTGTAAAGTTTTAACGTATGTATGGGTATGAGATGCTAGACTCCACATGTAGAATTTACGAGTAAAAATTTTGCCACGATGGAGTATTAATTTGAGGAGATTGTGTTCTTACGTTTTATCAGAACCGGATTGACGATCGAATTCGCGCTTGCCGCGGTTGTCAAAACCCCCACGGCCTCCGCGCGAGCCGCCGCGGCCTCTTCCGCCGACGCCTCGAATTCCACCGCGACCTCGGCGCTCGCCGAACTCGCCGCGTGGGGTGTCACCCGATCCGCGGAACTCACCGCTGCCACGGAATTCACGATTCTCGCGGCCCTCTCTGAAATACAAAAAATGGATAAGAATATTAAAAAAAAATTTTTTTTTTCAAAATTATCCAAGTGGAAGATTTTCTTCAGATCACAAGATGCAATTTTTAATATGATTTACCCTGGTGGTCCTCGTCTAACTTCTCCACCTTGGTTGCGTGGAGGCCGATCGCCTTCTTCCCTGTTGCGTCGATTGTTGCGTTCCTCTCTTGACTCTCCAGAGAACTTGACATTGCGATCGCCACCAGCCGATGCCCTCGGCTGGGAAGGTTTCTTCTCCACTGCGCAGAAAAGAATTATAAATTGTTTCACTCTAAATGTTATTAATTGAAAAAAAGACTTTGTTACATTTCAACAATTGTGATACTTTTTGAAGTGTTAAATAGAAATTAGACCCAAGCATTACCATTGTAGGTTGTGCCAGGAAAAAGAATTGTCCCCTGGGGAGGGGAGGAGTGGGGGAGGCTAATAGTGAGTCGAGAGTTATATTTTTGTCATTCCACACACGGCGGACATATTGGTGACCACAAAAGCACATGGCAAACATGTGCTCTTGGTCAGGTTATTTCTCACGTTGATTCAACATCTTCATCGTTTCTCGTTAAATTATTTTAAAATACTAAAAAAAAACGTTTTCAATATGACCAATTTCAGTTATTTCATAAAAATATAATAGAAATGCTCTCGCAATCGACAGCGCGAAAAAAAATTAAACGAAAATGCCGATGTGTTCAACAATCGCTAATTTCCCAGTAAAAAAAGGTCGCGATTTTTTGCGCGCCAAGATATCGGGACGCTGCTGAACTTTTTTTCTTGTAAATTTTTTTTTTCGAGTCGATGGTCTGCGTGCCGGCTTATCGTCACATGAATTATAATAAATTTGGTGCGATAAGAGAGCGAGAAAGAGGCTAGGGAGGATAAAAAAAGAAAAGTTAAATCGACGCGGAGAGTGTTCTGAAATAAACGAGGGGATGGTTTTAAAAAAATGTAAAATTATCGAGCGACACGAGGTCAGCTCACTGGGCGGCCATAATAGTGCTCGAGGCAGCACGTTCTGAGCCGACTCGATTGGAGTTAGAAAAACAGTACGGGACAAGCAGAGGCAAAAAAATAGTCGACTAACCTTGTTCCTTCTTCACCTCTTGAACCTTGGGCGGTTGTTGCTGGACATCCTTGATAACACGAGCCTTTTGTGCCTTAACGCCGGTAGATTTTTGTCCTTCCGGTTGTTTGCTCTTGTTCTCCTTCTCCGACAACTTTTCCTTCTTCTTAGCCTCTTTTTCTTGTTCCCGTATTTTAAGCACTTCCATCGGATCCTCGTCCTCGTCTAGGCCCAAGGAAAATTTGTTCTTTACCGTGATGCTGTACGTGTTCTCCATTGCGTCTATTATCCTCTTGTCGTCGAGGATTATGCGAAAATTTCACGGCTACTTTTGAGCCCTTGTGTAACAGAGACATCCAATATTTCCAATATGGCCGAGGTGCGTGTGTCTCGTACGAGGAGGTTGTAGTTTCACCACGAGGTTCTTGTGCGCCTTGCCATCCACGGGGTGGGGGGACGCAGCGAGGAACGCGGGGAGAGGGAGCGAGGACCATTCCCCGCAATGTTGTCTTGGACCCAGGCGCGCTTTCGACACCTCGATCGAAATCCAAAAAATCAAAATCCCTCGCTAGATGTTATTGACAAACTCCATTTATTACGACATAAAAAAATAAAATAATAATTTCGACGCTTGATTTGGGACAAATCAATGCTTTAATTGATTGAAATTCGTTGTTCATATTTCAGAGCCTCGTGGTATATTCGCATCAGGCGGGTTTGCACGGAGGGGTTCACAAAACGGCGACAAGGGAAAAACGATGGCTTGTCAGTTTTGCAATTTCAGCTCAAATGCGAGACAAAGATAGAGAAGGCTCAGCTGAAATGTTCAAATAACATTCAATCAGTATTTCAATGATCTATTGATCAAGGAATCTCCGATAATTGCGAACAAATTAAGATAAGTCATGCAGTGTCGGCTGCTTCCTTTTCTCCGGGTGACAACCAATGAGAGACCACCTCACGTGATTGGCTGAAAACGCGGCGGCAAAATACAAAACGATTACTTTCTCTGTTTTACTTTTTAAGGTTTATAACAAGACATTAAACAATAAAGCATATGCGATTCAAGAGTTGAAAGAAATTCAATTTTATTTGATAATTTTTCAATAGGAACAGAATATTTGTTGCAGATATAAATAAAAAAAATTTCTTCTTTTCGAGATGATTTAAAATTTTCGCGCGCTTGTGACGACTGCACTCTAGTGGAGAATATAAGAAACAAGCTAAAGTTGAGAATTATCGCTTGCATTGTGGTGGAAGCTTAAAAGAAAAATAATAAACGTTTACAGCTTTATTTTTCCACAAAACTAGTCATTATTGTATTGAAAATGGAATAGCGAATTTTTGTGTAGAGGAAGTTTTAGTCATTTCATTTGATTCGGAGAATGTTCGATGATCCTTCTCGTCGCAAGCTTTTGTCAGGGACTATACAGAAAACGTGCGCGGAGAACGAAGCACATGTGCGCGCGCGCATTTGCAATCACGAACAGGCAAATACAAGCAGGTGGACGTACACACGCTCCCGAACCCTTAAAGAGACGCGGATTGAGCTTCGCGTAGACCCCGTGTGCCCCGCGCGCCATCAACCGCATCGTAGTACTATATTTTGGCGGTTGAATCAGTGGCACGCGGTACAACGAGCATCCAAGAGGTTCGCGCGCGCGATCTTTTTTATCCAGTAGCGGCAACGCATAGAAACTAGTAAAAAATAATGTGATTTTATTACTAATGGTGAATATTTCGCGTGCTGAAGTAATCGTGAACGCGATGTCCCTGCGCTGACAGAGAACGCGTTCCAAACATTGAGAAAAAATAAAACGAACGCGTCGAAGGGCGACTTCGCCACGAGTGAACGAGTGCTGTGAAAAAAAAACATATAAAATTGGAAGAAACAAACGCGACAAGGTGATTCTGGAGATTTTTTTCTTTGTTGATGATGGAACTACACACGCCGAAACGCGAGTCTCGGGCTCTCGGGGACTCGATGATGCCAAGGAGCCCACCGATGTGCGACACGATGCTTTATCCCTGGAACTGGGGCGAGGAAGCGGGAAACGTTGATCTTAGCCCTGGCAGTTCTTGCTCCTCTCCCGAATATCGCGATAACGGACAACCAGGAAATACTCGGAACAGCGAGACACAACGCTCGGGCGGCTCGGAGAGCCATCGTCGCGGCAGACCACGCGCCGACGCTCTGACCAATCTCATGATGCAGGGAAGCACATCCCCCAGCAGCATCAAATGCACGTACTGCAATCGCGTTTTCCCGAGAGAAAAAAGCCTCCAAGCGCACTTGCGTACGCACACCGGTACGTACTCGATCCCCTCTCCTCGTTTTCTTTATTCGCGAACGAGAAAAAGAAAAAAAAGATTCTCGAATCATCGAGACGCCAGTCCGACCACGCGGACGCGCTCGGTGTCACGAATTTCTCATTTACGACGACGCTGGAAATAAATGAAATGTGGAAATATGAGACCCGCGTACTCGTTTATTATTCATTCTTTTTTTATGTGCTATTCTTCTACACTCGCGCTCTACAGCTCTTTGTGAAATTCTGTTAATTTTTTCAGTGTGTAACGGTTACGCGTGATCACGCGTCCCGCCGCGCACACGAATCCGCCATGATACGTACTTTAAATTGTTAAATGGCTACCCCCTCAGTCCTTCCTTGTCTCTCCCTCTCCCACTTTTTTTTCCAGGACTCGTAGCATCACGCGCATTTTCTTGCGTTTTTCTTTGTTCCTTTTGTCCTTGGTGAAATATTACGGAACCCTTCTCGAACACGTTATAAATTTAGCTGAAGAATGGGGAAAAAAACGGAAATTATTTCTAGTTATAGAATTCGTGGAGAAAAATAAATAAAACGCGAAAATATATTTAATTGTTGGCTGAATTTTATATTTTGAAGATTGAGAAAAATTGAGCTCAACAATGAAAATATGAGAAACATTTTTTTAGTCTACTTTTTAAGCTTGTCGTATATTTTTCTTTTATAAACGAAAATTTAGCATATACATTTAAAAACATGTTAAAGGATTTGGGCACAATGAAAATTTTTCATTGTATAATAATAATAATAATATATCATAAAATTCTGGAGTGTTTATAGCTCAGAGTGAGTAATAAGAAAGAAATTGTTTTAATGTGAATATTTTTTGCATTTCAGGTGAGCGTCCTTATCCCTGTGACTATCCAGGATGCACAAAGGCTTTCACACAATCTGGTCAACTAAAAACTCATCAGCGTTTGCACACAGGAGAAAAACCTTTTCTGTGCACAGAGCCAGGCTGCGAAATGAGATTTACACATGCCAACAGACACTGTCCTGAGCATCCTTATGCCACATTGACACGTTCTGACGACTTTGTCCTGAAGCCTGTATCCGGAAACACGGAATTACCTCACGACGTGACGCGTTGGCTCGAGCGATACAAACTGGCGAGAGAACGAGAGGACCGAACGCCTACGGGAAAAAACGAGAGTAAGAAAAAAGCGTGGAAAAGTTCGTCGGAGAATCATCACAAGAGGATAAAATCGAGAAAGGGTCTGATGATGGATTCGGCGATAGAGCAAGAAAATCGTGACTGCAAGTCTCCGATTCAGCAGCGTTTGTACTGCAGCGAGGGCCAAGAGGATAGTCAAGACGACAGTCAAGATGAGGATCCGAACGAGGCTTGTGCAATGTTGCAGACCTCCGAGGATGAGGAAACGACGACGGCAAAAATGCCGAATACTCCGGTCAGACGACCATTGGACAGACTGCAGCCGAAAAAGCGGTGGCTCAGGGAAGCTTGTTTGGAGCAGCAACTGGCAAAACCGTTAAGATGGGATGTCCGTAGCAACGACAGCGAACAAACGAATTCCGTAACGCGAGCAGAGGAGATACGAGAAATTCGAGAGGAACGATTCGAGGGCGCTCTCTCGAGAAATCGTCTGTCGTGGGATCTTGTGTGCCATGACCCTGGAAATTACGATGGGAATCGTAGTGAAGAGCTTTTATTCGATGCCAACTCATTACCGCAGCAAACGCATTGGAGCGCGAATGTGCGAAGCGTCCCGACAGTAGCCTCCTCGAGAGAAATCGACGAGATCGGTTCACGAATAGAGCATCGGGACGACGAGAGCTTTCGAACTGAGCCGATGATGCGACCGAGCGTGAACGAGACCAGACCGACCGTCCTCATGCTCGCAGGGAACTCAACAAGTTCGTGCAAGGATCCAATTCGATGTCACGTTCCGACCACAGGGGAAAGGAACAGGGTCAAAGTTGTTGTTGTGAAGCAAGAAGATAATCCAGGAGTAAAGTTGCCCGCTCCCGAAGACAATCAGAAATGGCTCGGTGCTCTTGCGCTCATGGAACTTGCTAAAACTCGAGAGGAAGCCGAAGCAAGAGCTCGCGAGGTCGCCAGAAATCTCGACAGACAAACGACGATACAGCAGACAATGAATTATACTCATCTGTAGACTGTGATTTTTTCTTCTATAAGATCGTTTACAATTTTTTTATTGCTGCAAACCCCTCTGTGTCTTTTTTTGACGTTAAAACCCGTGAGACGCGAAACCGCTTTTTTCCCCTCTCTGACATTCGATTCTTCGAAAAAATTTTGTTATTCTGATTTTAGTACTAAAGGATCGAAACCGAAACGATTTTGCGGCTCGCGCGGTTCAAGTTGGGAATTTTTAAAAAAGTTAGCTATAACGACAATCTTCAGTGATAAACGTTAAATGTTAATTTAATGATAACGTTATCTACTTGTTTAGTATCACAGTTTACCAGACAAATTTTTCGCTAATTTTAATAATCTCAGAAGTCGACAATATTTTTCACAATGGCATTATCCACGGAACGTTTTATTTATCTGTTAAAAATGCGCTCTTTTTTTTTTACTTTTTTCGCATACATTCGTTATACAGGATTTTAAAAAATCCTAGATCGGCTATTACCAAATATCCGCATGACAAAATTGTTGAAAGTTCCGTAAAAATTGAATATGTGAAGTATTGTACTACGACGTTGTATGAAATTTTTCTCGCTGTTGAGGTTTCCAAAGTGCTTTTCATGATTTTCTCATAAAAAGAGAATTTTATAAACTTTTGCATTATCGAGCTTAACGAAGTGATATTTCATGCGAGAAAAACTTTTTTTTTGAAGCGGAAAAGCACCGAGATGTTTTCTGCTTTATAAGGTGCCATTTAATCAAGCTCGAATTTTTTATACCGAGGTACTTAAGTGTTTTGCCGGATTATTGAAATATTTTTTGCATACACTTCCACAAAGTATTTTCAGCGATGAAAGAAATTGAAAAAAAAATTAATTTATGCGTTACTTGATAAAGAAAAGAAAAGATTGATCGAACACTCCGCTCATTGTTAATTATTCTGCAAGTGACAAGACATCGGTGTTCTACGATATCGGAAAGCTTGTACTGCACATTCTGTTGTCTTAAGTCGATCGTTCCAGATATTTATTATTTTTAATTATCGATTGTGTTTTTTTTTAATTTTTCGAGATACGTGAAAACCTTGTGTGATATTTAGTATAATAACGCTGAAAATAAAAAAAAATAAATGATAAAACGAAGGAGAGTAAAACGTGATTTGCAGAGTACAGATGGAAGTGTTTAAATTTGATATCTTAAAGTATTTCTCTGGAACAAAAATTAAATAGTATTTATACAATGGTCGTTGTTTTTATTACGAAGATTTCAACCCTTTAATCAGTAAAAAATTGGTCAATTGACTCAAAAACTGCCTTCAAAATCTACGTTTTCTTGTACAGATAACACGCAAGGAAAACTTTTTCGATCTGCTTAAAAAGTAAATTCCTATCTTATCGACAGAAGGCAATTCATGCTCATTGATTTCTGATATATCTTTATACGGCAATAGAATGAATAAGATAAAAAAGTCATGCTAACTCATGATATTTATTTTTTTCAGCCTAAGTTTGCTTTTGGCTAAAAATAATGTATTTATTTTTTCGCACTTATAACTATATCTATATTCTCTTGCAGGGGTTTTATTTTCAATTTAGCGTATACAAGAAACGAAATCCAGAGGATTCTCATAACGAATAATAGGAAAGTCAGGAACGCGTAGGTGGCCGAGAAATTTCGCGATTTAGCGTGTGCTTATGAATTTGTCTGGACTATCCCTGGGTTTGCTATTCTTAGAAAACTTACGCATGAGAAACCAAGAGGAACGCGGTCAGTTACGAGACGTCTTTCTGCATCGTGAACATGTCTGGCGTATGCAAAGTTTTAGGTAGATAGAAGAGGACAGCGAAATGGGGAGAGCGGAGACAGAAGCGCCGCCACACGGTCATGCATGCAAAAACCATTGTACATAATAAAGTAGTCGGGAAATAGAAGGTTATTGTGGCTCGTACCGTGTCAGAATTGCGTGCGGAAAGTGCTTTTGGTCTCTTCACCGTGCACAACGAAATGAACGGTTCGAGCAAAGAGATGTAAAAAAATGATGAACCTCTTATCCGCATTAAATTTTCATGGAGCAGAAAAAAGAATATCGTATTTCCAACTGATAGAATATATGGGAACGGAAAATTAGCTGAAAAGTGTAAGCTCTTCATCTAATGAATTATTTCGCAACCTCTTTCCGTCCAACATATCTTGGACACTTTTAGTTTCAGCTGGAGAGTAGCGTATTCTCACCACACACTGATATTTTCGTAAAAATATCTCGTGCTAGGTGTCACTCGCTCGTTTCGACGTAACTAAAATAAAATAATCACGTCTAATTTCTGCTCGATTGTCATCACGTCGAGAAAAGCGCAGATCAAGAATTTATTTTTTATCTACGCCGAAAGTACAATGTAGAAAGCGTGAACAAAGTTCCGCAAGAATTTTGTGTAATCATTCGAAATTATGTGCACGATGTGTAACATATATATAACCTCGAAAATTTCCCAACGCGGAACTTCATCTTTCGCGTTCATATTTTTTTTTACATATATTTTTTTAACTTTGCTTTTCAGCGCGGTCTCCTTCATCTCGGGGCTGCGCACGTTCTCGGGTATACCGAATGCTCGACGAGTGGAAAATGCACTTTTAATTGCACGTCAAAGTCAAAGTCGGTTCGTGCGTCTGGTCTTCGTGTCGCTCGTCGTTCCTTTGCCGAATGGTCGCGATTTTTTTTCTTCATCCCTGTCCGAAGCGAACACTACACAGCGAGAGCGAAAATCTAGGGATGATAGCAAAACTTCTGGCTCTGTTATTTATTGGAAGCTCCGCCCACTGTCTCCCTCTGTTTTGTTTTCAATTTCTCCTCTCGTCGTCGGTTCCTCCTGTTTTCTTCCATTCCGCGCTTCACATATTCCCAAAACACTTTCGACGTTTATACGACACACGCCACGTACATTTCACGGAAGAACTTTCGGGATTTGCTGAATAAACTCTCAAGTTTTTCTACGCCAGGAGATCTCGTCGAAAAATCCAGCAGCGCGGCCATGTTTTCCGAAGGGAGCCTCGATTTTTCCGGCCGAATCTCGCGATCCCCGTCAGGGCCTGGGTACACAGAGTTCTGACACAACAGTATTTAGGTTAGAGTGCGGATTTACATTTTTGTGAGGTTCGACGAGCTGGAAATTTGCCAGCCCGACTTTAAAGCTTTATAATTTCCACGGAATTCCGCTAGAAAAAAAAGTGCCGGAATTTGTTAGAACTCGCGTATTTACAAGCTCCTAGTTGTGTGTCAATTAAACTTGGACTTTGATAAAGTTCTCGTAAGTACATGATGGAGCCGTGTGTTTGCGTTTGATGCATGCGCAAACGTATGGACGTGTGTAAAATAGTTTATTGGTGAATTTTATATACACGTACGTGTGGCAATTATGGGAAGGGATCGAGGCAAGGGTGCATAAAACATCAACGTCAAAAGCCAACGCGCGATACACACGGTTTGGTCGTTTGAGGGAAACTGCTATGACCGCCGCGACGTTATGAGACTGCCCGTGGTACATTACGGCATGTTTCTCAAAGAGGGCTTTCCTCGCTTGCGGTTTTGTAGGTAATTCAAGCGACTTAACGCCCTCGCTTCGGTGCAAAGTGGTTTGACCCCTCCGTATTCGTTCCGACCGAGACTCTTTTTATTTCCTTTCATCCGGACCTACCTCGCGTCGCGCACCCGTGAAATTTCCAGGGACTCCGATCTTCCGCACCCACCTCAGACACTTTCCACCCTCGAGTATCTCTCTTTTTCCTCCAGAGACATTTTTTATGGTCTTTGTAGACTGCGCGGATCTGCGAATTTCCACGTATATATAAATATATATATATTGTAACTAACTATTTACTTTTTTGATAGCGGCAAACGATACTGCGCGAGCCAATTGCGCTGTTAATAAACCTGAAATTGACTAACGCAGTGAGAGAGGACTAAAAAACCAGATGGCACTGTCTTCGCTCGTACGCCACTCTCGAGGAATACGAGCCCCGAGCCCGAGTTCATGGTTCGCGGAGTGCCAGTAAATGGACGTTCCTTTCTCTAAAAGCTCAGCGTGCTTGTACTTTAACGAGAGGTTATACACAGCAATACGCGGTAGACACGTTTTAGAAGATTACACGTTGCCTAATTGGTAGCTGGTTGTAAGAAGGGAATGGAAAAGGTAGGTGCAGAGGTTATATTGCGACGCGAAGGTAAGCGCGAATGCTAATGTCGTACGCTTTGAATTTTCGTCATTGAAAAAGACGTTAAAATGTTGTTTTATGCGAGCGAGGCTTTCATCTCGTATTCTTGTGAGCTCGCGAATGCAATTTGCCAATGCAAATCATATTTGAATATCCCGTTGGTGCGTATTCGCGAGTGGACGAACATGAAAAACTTCCCGGCTATTCAATAGATTCGAAAAAGAGACCATTCGTGTTCAACAGGTGAAAGTTTTGAAACGACAGACGAAATGCACTCTCTTAATTACAGTGATTCGACATTTCTAATTTTATGAAGTCAAAGCGACGTTAACGTGCCGGCGAACAATTTTTTTAGTGCGCACGCACCGGTAAACACTCGCTCATAAAATATCCGGTGATCTAGATCATTTCCACGGCTAGTGATTAATTGAGTCGAATATTTTGAATGCGTAATACGTGAATTTCGGGTTAACGGTCGAGAAACAATATGCTCGATAGCGCAACAGTTTTCGACGGGGGATATAAAAAAAGAAAACAACGCGGGGAAGGGAAATCGCTGAGCGTAACGGTCAGCTGTTCGGTGCTGCGGGAGAATTCGTTTCTTCGTAATTCGTCGACGCGCCGCTTCAACCCTTTTGGCGCTATTTCGCGGGTAATATTTGTACAAGCATTTTTACCGAGTGATATTTGTTTCAACGTTTTTCGCGTCGTCCAACGCTCATGCACGTTTGAAAAATCGGAAAAATACGTAATACGATTCTCGGGGGGTTTGAAGAACTCGGTGGCGAGTAGGTTCGCTGCTCGCTGGTCAGGCGGCAGAGGGAGCGAGAGAGCAGCGACCGTGAACGAGCAAGAGCGGGAGAGCGAGCGCGTCGCACACACCAGCCGAGTGTGACAACGAGTCTCTGGCAGTGAGGTTCGGGCAACCGCTTCGCGATAGTGGTGTGCGGATGCGCGCGGCAAACGGGCCAATTTAACTTCCTCGAATTCGTGTCCGCAATTCCATTACGTATGCCTTTTTTTCAAGTGTACGAAAAAAGAATACACTGCAGAATGTTCTTTACGATTGAACGAAAATCAAAATGGCGGTACATAGAGCTCGATGATAAAAGCGCGTAAAAAAAGACGAATCTCGCTGCAGTGCAGTGACAACAAAACAAAAGTGTAGCAAATTCAATGTTCGTTTCGTCCTTAAGTTTTTTATCAAAAATTTCCAAGATTTTTGTTTGTTTTCGTTATTGTTTTTCTTACTCCTTTTCGTAAGTGCTTCGTTGATTGAGGGTAAAGAGTGCGCAACTGTAGAAGAAAAATGTGGGAAGAGGAAAGTGAAGAGTTTTTGCCAGAACACCGGAGGATTTTTACTAAAAAGCACAAATTCGCGATGGGACCGATGGCATGTTTGCTCCTCGGCAGCTTGTTGCTGATTGGTCAAGTTCAAGGTCAGTGCAAGACAAGTGGGGCGTCTCTCGTAGGCTCCACATCTGCGGCACAGATTGGGCCATGTTTTTTCTCACATATTCGATCATACAAGAGACAAAAAATATTCATAAATTTCCACGAAAATTAGCACCGAGGGATCTTTACGAAAATCAAGCTTAAAAAAATTTTTTTTTCTCAAACACTGACTTCTCGTCGCTGGAAGATAAAAACGTTTGCCATCGAATGAAATATTAATCTCAACAACATCTTAAATACTTTTTTTCCTGGAAATAAAAGTGAAGGGAGAAGTTGGGAATTTTTCTTGGAATCTCGAGAGGTTCGTTGCGTTGGAGCTTTCAGTCGGCGTGAATGTTTAATGCTGAGAAAGAGGGAGAGAGGGAAGAAGCACAGGAAAGAAAGTAGAATGCAGAATCTTTGCCAAGGGATATGATATCCAAGCTCCAGGTGCTCCTGTGGCGAAGCGTTTCTATATATCGCGTGCTTCTTTCTCACAGCGAAAATAAGTCGGGAAATAAGGATTTCTTGTCACATTTGATGGATGGATTTTTATCGGATCCTCCTAGACACTTTTAACAACCGTAAAACGCGACATTAAACTTTTCGAATGTTCCAGGAATATCCAGACCGAGTTTTATCCCTGTCAATCGTACTCGAGACAACTAAAAACGTTTGTCTCTCGTAATATAATTTTGAGAAAAATTTCGAATTATTCTTTTCCATTAGAGTTTGTATCTTTAAGTTTTTTTTTTTTCAATTTTTGAAAGGGTTGAAGAGCGTCTGAGCGTTATTTAAATAAGTTCGATTGTTTCCGTCAGCTTTTCTGGAGCGCTGAGAGGATTCGTATTAATTCGTCCGTCTTGCGACTTAATTCTCGATTCAATTATCGTGGCATTGTAATTTTGAGCTATCTGGGCGCTTGCACACGTATACACATACAATACTGTTGTACGGACAAATGTACAGATGTGTATACGTATATATTTAGGTAGACAGAATCGGTGTACGCACAAGGCATCCGGAGTTTGGCCAGAGATAGAAAGGGAGATTATAAATTCAATTAAGTGAGCAGATTATTCACGTAGAACGATGCGCGCCGCTGAGGAGTTCGGGATAAGGGAGATTAAAGAGGTAGAGAATCGAAATTCACATGGGAACCTTTAATTAGGTATACCGATACATCATCTCGTGTATACATTTGCGATATACGTATTTATATGTAATAGACCACCTATTTGGATGTTCCAACAGAATTACAAAACACATTCAATCAATTGACTGATTGCGGCAAGCCGAGTCTTCGGTCATAGAAATGCCATTAAAATATTCACGGCATTGGATCTATTCATTTTGTTAATCGACTGAAGGATTGTCAGAAAATTTTATGTCTATATTTGATATATATTATTTAACTGATAAATTGACTAATTCTTGAAAAAAATAAATATAAAATTAAAAGAAAAAACATTGACAAAACTTTCTTATTGAAAAAGGCGACATCAGAAACTTTGGTTCATAAAAAATTGAAATTCTTTTGGATTAAAAACGATTCCAGGCATTCTTCGTAGAATTCGACATTCGGCTTTTATTTATTTATATATAAATGTTATGTAACGGTATGTAAAGTATATGAATTTATTTTATTTGCATTTGTAAAATATGATATTTTTGTTTTCAAATATTTAAATCGAGCCTAAGTGTTTTTTATGCTTGATAAAATATGTATTCGAAATATTTGCATGCAATTGACTAAATTCATGCACGTTCGAAATACTTCAAAAAACGGTTTCGGTTATTTCGGCTGAGGTATGAACCAATTTCGTTTCCAAAGTCGTAAAAATGGGAAAAATCGATGCTAAAGATTATGAAAAAGGACAAAAATTATTAGAATATCGATTTGAAATAATTTCAAGAGGCATTCGAAAAAAATAACGAGTCTCCCGTGGACATTCGGGTGTGTATACACGAGGCGTACACATGGCGGACTACATACACGTACCAGGGAGCACAAATTGTTCGTGTCCGGTGTATGCGTACTAAATAAAACGTGTTTTATCAGGCTCGTTGTCCCGTATACATTCGTTTACCTTTTTTTTCGTTTCAACTTTTTTTTTTGTTGTTTTCGCGACTAGCAGCTCCAGCTCTCGTTCGCTCTCTTTTATTTCCAGCTCTGAATTATCTTATTAACAATTCTTTATTTATCAATGAAAGAATTTTCTTTTGCCTTTTCGAGAACAAATCTGATTACCATGACAGACTTTTTCCAGACTATTTTTTATACTTCAATTTCATTTCTTTCGATATTTTATTTCATTATTTTCTGCATCCATGCCGCTCTGTTTATTCGAACACGTGATGTCATGATCCACCGAATATTTCGGTGTATCTCTCAGAATATGCAGCTACGAGCGTATGCGCGGAGTCGGAACGAAAACTATTTCGCGACGGTGTTATTTTCGTAACTCTCAGAGCCGAAGGATCGAGAGCGTACGATTTCTAGCCTCGAGTTCGACTCATTTCCGCTCAGAGCGGGCAATGCGGGTCGGCAATTTATAAAATTTACCTCAGCAGGAGTTTCGTATATTTTTGAGCACATATGTTTTTATTACTTTTTTTATTGAATTTACGTACAAGCAGAAAATATTTATATTCTCAAGGTAGGGAGCATTTTTTTATAACGAGTCTGTTTTAGTTTGTGGGATAATTCTCACCATCGATATTCCTCAAATAATTTTCATTGTTTGTTTTTTCAGCGCTCCTTGAAAGCTTTCGACCTCGGATCTTTTTTCCTCCCGTTTTGTTCGAGTTGTACGTAAAACAACGAATACAAAAATAATATCGCTACAAATATATTGGCTTGTCTATTTCGCGAGGGAGATCGAGTGCGCCGTTTCTCTGGAAAAATAGATGCTTCGAACGTACCCGTATACACGGATTGCACAAGCTCGACGCCTATTATTCAAGGAAGGAAGCTTTATTAAAGCCGAGAGGATAGATTCACTCTACACGTGTATACGCTAGCCTATATTTTAGCCGAACTACGTATTATTGCCAGTCTCAGATGAAAATAAGTCGTAAACTCTCTCACTATACTCTGTAGATTTTCCATCTCGTAAAAAGAATTTTTTTCCCAATTTCTTCGTACTCAAACTTTCATGGAGAAATATTGCTTTCTACGTATAGTTGCAAAAATATGAATACATACTCAACGTACTTTTTTTAAATTCAAACAAATTTTTTATGAATGAATATTTACAATTAATAATGATCGTTTGTTTTTGCTTGTCTAGCGGAAAAATTGTACGAAAATCCGCAAAGTATGTTTTATGTATCGACAGACGTTGGAGTTCGTGTGCCAAGTTATTAAGAAGAAGGTTGAAAGCTCGGATGTGCGCTCGTTACGACATATTGCAAGTTGGCCGTGCAATCGTTGCACGTATATATCTTCCCACATATTTTTCATATAAATAAAGCCGGTGCGTAAACACTCTCTAAGGCGAATGAATGTGCTTCGCGTACTATCCGAGATGATATATTTTCGAACAAATATAATATTCCTACAAATATATTTTTAATATATGAGGTTTTATCAACAAAGCATACATTTATTATTATTGTTTCGTTTTTATTATCTTACGATTAGTACTTATTTGCCATCTGTATAAAGCACATTTTTCCAGCGTTCACTCTTTTTTTGAGAAAATGGAATATTTTTTCTCCATTTTTTATCAAAATTCAAAGACAATTTCTACAAACATTTTTCAAATATTAAAATGAATGTACAAGTACTAACTAGAACTGTACTTTATTTGTAATTCAACTTTTCAGTTTTTATAATTATGCTTTTTTACTTTAAACATTTGTATTAAAAACTCTGTGCGATAAAAATGTTTTAACTTGAAATTTTAATCGAATTGAATTTTCATCTTTTTATTTTTTCAAAGAAATAAATTGTTGCTTCTGTAAGATGCGATATAATTATTTTTGGAATTGAATTTTCTTGCTTGACTCATCAATTATACGAATCACGTCAAGAGCCCTCTCGAGCTTTCATCTTCGATGTGCAATGTATATATTAAAAGACCACGTTATAAATCTTCAAGATGGCGTCAGGTTCTTTAGGTGATTGTAGACGGCTTCGCCTATTTTTAGAGTGAACGTATTTCCGTTTTCTCGCTATCGCCCTCCCGGTGCGTGTACGTGTGGTCATTTATTTTTCTTTACCGGCTTTCCATGGCCTTTTCAAGCATTCCGCCTTTATACGCATCTCGGCAATGCGGGAATTGTTACTGGGCTCGCGAATCTTCCTCAGAACATTTTCTTTGGGGCAATAATATACTCTCATTTTCACAAATTTATCTCGTAAACTTTGAATAACGCGGAGCCGAAACCCTGCCATGAGTAAAAAATATATCTTCTGAAATTTATTTATTTATCGAAATTCATTATTGAAAATACGTATTTCCAAGGTCGGATGTTTTCGTTTGAAATTTATCAATAAATAGCATAGTTGTTGAAAGTTGGTATTATAATTTTTTAAAAGTGAAGTCATTTTCGTAATCAGCTAGAGATTTCCCATTAGATCGAGTCTCTGAAAACATGCAGAAATGAAGAGAGGATTTTTTTTCACTCGCGCCTGTTCAAAGCTCGGTCTCAATGACCCCTACCGAGGAAAGGAACGTATATAATATATACACATGAAAAAGTATAAAGATAAGCACGTACGTTACGACGTGTTACGTGACCAATCCCCCAACCCCCGGATGGCGTGAAAACCGCGCAGATACGCTGACAGAAAGGGAAGAAACGAGAAAAAGAGAGAGAGACATGGAGATAATTATTCATGGGTTGGGACGAGATTTTAGAGTCGAGGGCGAGAAAATTTTTCCGGATGTTCGTACAAATATACGACGTTGCCTTCTGTAGAGTTTTTATTTCGTTGATGATGCTGTCGTACGTAAGAAAATCGTGCGAATGAAATGAGTAGGAAAAAAACAGGTGCGAAATGTCTCTGCGGTGAAATGTAATTTATTTTTTACGGAATTGCTCTTGAAAGATCTTGTCGGTCCTAAGGGGTCGAATCTCCTTTTTTCATTGAAAAGTTGTATAAAATTTGATTTTTTCACTATCTTCTAATTCTCTGGGTGAAATTTTCGATTATTTTGTTTAATTATAGAGAATTCCCTCAAAAATCACAATTTATAATCTTCAACCATAAAATATCCGATTAATTTCCCAAAATTCAAATGCTTAATGTCAGAATTTCACCAAAAAACGAAGCGAAATACCTCGGAATTATCATTGACCACAAACTAAACTTCAACAAGCACCTTCAACATGCCAAAAAAAATTAATAAATCGAGCAAAACACTTTCGGAGCATTACATTCAAAAACTCAAACATAAGACTGAAAGAAGTGACTAAAATCTACAAAAGCATCTGCCGCCCTATTATAGGATATGGACACGCAATTTTTATCAACTGCAGAAAAAATGCGATGAACAAAATCAAAACAGCCGAGGCAATCGCTTTACACAATTTTACGAGAATCCGCCACCAAAACAACCCGTTGTTCAATCCACGAAACTCCACCTTGTATGAAAAAACAAAAAAACCCCGATCAATGAAAGGCTGCAACGACTCACCAAAGAATTTGCTATAAAATGAACAGAATCACTAGAAAGTCTATGCTCAGAAGTTACACCAAACGTCATTCGCAACGCAAAATTTCCAGATCGAACGATATTCGAGAAACTCCTCACTTTGTCTAACGAAAATTCAATCAGAAAACTCCCCTAAACAATGTAAACACATTATTTTAAATATTACCATATCAAAAATTTTAATTAAATAAACAATTTCAACTAAAAATAATCGTTAAAAAAATCCCAGCGAATCACGGGCAGAAGGACCTCGGTCGATAGCCCATACGCAAACAAAACTAATTCTGAACGTACTCGTAAAAACGTATCAATAAGCTGTAAATATTGCCAATAAATACATATACTACTATTTATAGAGTATTTTTTCTTGAATTAATTTTTTGTCCGTCAAAATGTCAAGACATTTTTTCCAAGTTTTTAGAAAACTTTCAAAGGAATAATTATTTTTTAGACAGAACGTTGAATGCAACAGAGGAGTGAGGGCTTGTGCACATTAGTCATGATAAATTGTAATGAACGTGGTACGAACGATATTCGAGCTCTCTACGAACAAACGAGAATATTTTTCTGCTACTCTATTTGTCCTTATTATCTCAACCGGACCTTGCCCTACATCTTTCTATTACATTAACCTTCCAAACACTTCGACTTGAACATTTGTATGTAGTGGAAAATGCATAAAACCAGTCAAAAACATGTTTTTATACTAACTCACGGTTTACCTATAAAGACACGACAATGTCTTAACCCCAAGTGATAAAAAACCGATCACATATTAAATTTCAAAATCGTGAAGACGATGCGCGGTGTATACTTAAGAGTGAGATTGATTTCTTTTTTTGAATTTTTTTTTAACTTATTTTCTAAATATCTTCGAAACAATTTCCTTAAAAGCAAATCTAATGGTATCTACCGAAAAGAAAGCAATTTTTTTCTTTTGAATGGCTTAGGATTCATCCGGATTCATTCAGCTACTTTTGACATATCGTTAATTTGTAATTAACGAAGTTACAATTTCTCAGCCGAAATTTTCTCACGTGGCGTTTCGACCGATCTAAAGACACGGTAGTGTCTTGACGCCAAGTAATGAAAAAAAGCGCTGCGCGCGCGACTTCGCGTCCAGACGCTGCCGTGTATACTTACAGTAAGATTGAGTTTTGACCCATTTTTTCGATCTTTTTTATTAAATAGTGATGAAACAAGTCGCTCAATAAAAAATCTGAAGGCACTTTCTCATATATAGAAACTTCATATTTTTCTTTCGAATGGCGTTGGATTTATCTCGATCCGTCCAGCCATTTCCGAGATCTGATAATTTCATCAATTTTTAATTTGAGATTTTTTTCGAGTTTCGCTCAACTCTTCTCCCGTTGCCACTCGTGACTAACAATGAGAAGGACGTACTATGCTAACGTCATATGTGTCATTGCGACAAACTTTGTGAGACGATAGCTACATGTTG